>VMDO01012263.1:0-62990 GCA_007922755.1 Pedetes capensis | reverse complement strand
CATCATACCAAAACATATGGGATACAGCAAAGGCAGTTTTAAGAGGGAAGTTTATAGCATTAAGTGCCTTCATCAATAAAATAAAGATGAGACAAATAAATGACCTATTGACACAGCTTAAGACACTAGAAATCCAACAAAGAAACAACCCTAAATGGAACATACAGAGGGAAATTACAAAAATAAAGAGAGAAATATCTCAATTAGAATATAAAGAGATAATTCAAAAAATTGTAATATTCTTTAATGGAACATATTCTACAAGTTGGGTTGTGGTTTAGCTCAGTTGGCAGAACAATGCTCTGTACTCTCTGAGGCCCTGGATTTGATCCCCAGCACTGCAAAAATGCGAGAAAGACTTAGCAATCCACTCCCAGAACAATCCCTAAACTATCAGCCATGGAAAACCCTATGAACGGCAGAGAAGCACTGACATAGTGCAGGGTATGACATAGTTCAGGGCATGCCACAATTTTATGGAGTGTTTCATTCTGCTGTGCATAGGGTCGCTAGGAGTCGGACCCAACTTGACAGCATCTAACAACAACAACAATTCTACAGGTAAAACAGCTTCTAAGATGTGTTAAAATTCATTGATCAGTAGCCATATTTTAGTAGTACCAGTATTACTGGGTTTTGTTTTTCAGTTTTTGTCAGTTCTCTTAATGTATAACTGATAAATAGGAATCACATATACTTTAAGTTATGAACCTTTATGTTTTGAGATACATATATAAGATATAAGATATATATGTATCTCAACTGTAGCCTCCATGATGTACATTACAAAGCAGAAATTACTTATATTATACATTAAAACTTTATAGTTTTTGCATTTTCCTTCACTCTTCAGGCTCTGACAAGTACCATTCTGCTCTCTGCTTCTATGAATTTGACTCTTTTCTATTTTACATAAGTGAAATAATGTATTATTTGTCTTCTTGTGCCTGACATATGTAATAGCATAACATTCTCTAGATTATAAATTGTCACAAATTATAGCATATCTTTCCTACTTGTTGTTGTTGTTGTTGTTGTTAGGTGCCATCGAGTCGGTATCCGACTTATAGCGACCCTCTGTACAACAGGGGAAACACTATTGTCAGTGCTTCTCTGCTGTTCATAGGGTTTTCAATGGCAGATTGATTTTTGGGAGGAGGTTGCCAGGTCCTTCTCCCAAGCCTACAGCTTTGGTGTTCCCAGGCGGTCTCCCATCCAGGTATTAACCAGGCCCGACCCTGCTTAGCTTCTGAGATCGGAATGCCACAGGGCTACAGCTGCAGGCATCTTTCCTACTTAAGGCTAAATAATATTTTATTGTATATCACATTTTCTTTACCCACTCATCCACTGATGGACAGTTCAGTATTTTCAGAAGTTGGTTATTTTGAATAACACTGCAAAGAACATGGAAGTGCAGATCTCTTTGAGTTCTTTTTAATATCATTTGGGACTACACAGAAGTAGGATTACTAGGTAACATGATGTTGTTGTTGTTAGGTGCTGTCGAGTCGGCATCCGACTCATAGCAACCCTCATAGGGTTTTCAATGGCAGACTGTTTCGGGATTGACTTGGGAGTGGATTGCCAGGTCCTTCTCCCATTTTTGCGGTGCTGGGAATTGAACTCGGGGCCTCAGAGACTGCAGCGCAGCGCTCTACCAACTGAGCTAACTCCCAGCCCAAGGTAACATGATAGTGCTAGTTTTATTTTTTAAGGAAGGTCTGCACTGTTTTTCATAGTGACTATACCAGGTTAGACTCCCAACAACAGTGAACAAGGCTTGTTTTCACTAAATCCTCATTATCAAAATTTCTTTCAGAATTAGTTGTTTCCATTTTAGGGGTTTTGTTGTTGTTCATAATGATATTGTTTTATTTTGTTTTGGTTTTGGTTTTTGGTTTTTTGGTTTCTTTTTTTGGGACAGGGTGTTTCAGTGGGTGTAGCTGAACATGTGATCCTCCCATGTCAACCTCCTGAGTGCCAGGATTGCAGGCATGCACCACCCTGCCCACCTCTTTTGTCTTCTTGATAACAGCCATTATAAAAAGTGTGAGCTTACATACCCTTATAATTTTCATTGTCATACTCCAGATGATTAGTGATTTGAGCAACATTTCTTACACCACTTGGTAATTGGTATGTCTTCCTTTGAAAATGTCTGGTAAGAAAACTTCCTCATTTTTCCTTTTATTTCCTTTTTAATTTTGTTATTCCTTGCAATTAAGTTGCATGAGTTCTTCATTTCTCATTATTGTTATTACTGCTTACCAGATACATAGAGCCTGGAAAAGCCATACTCAGGGGAAAGTTTATTATAATAAAAGCCCACATTTAAAAGAAGAAGAAGAAAAGTGTCAAATAAGCCACCAAATTGTTCATCAAAAAAAAATTAGAAAAATAACAAATCAGCATGAAATTAGCAGAAGGAAAAATAATGAAGATTACAACAGTTATAAATCACATAATGAATACAGAACCCAGTGTGTTTGTCAGCTTATCATGCTGTGGGGGCTTGTGTTTTGCTGTGATCCTGAAAGTTATGGCATCAGTATTTCAGATACCAACAGGGTCACCCATTGTAGACAAGTTTCAGCTGAGCTTCCAGACCAAAATAGACTAGGGAGAAGCCCCTGGCAGCCCACTCCCAAAAACAATTAACCATTAGAAAACCCAGTGAATAGCAGAGAAGCACTGTCAAATATAGTGCCAGAAAATGAGGCCCCCAGACTAGGAGGCATTCAAGAGAGGGCTGGGGAAGAGTTGTCTCCTCAAACTAGAGTAAACCTTAATGACAAGAATGGAGTAAAGCCCCTGGGACCTCCTTTTGCTGATAGGGCAAGAGTCAAAGTGAGAAAAACATAGTGTCTGCAACATTGGACTCAAACATAAAATAATCATGTGCAGGGCACAGTGTTGGATAGTGTTTCATTCTGTTGGATATAGGTTATGAGTCAGATTCAACTCAATGGCACCCAACAACATTAGGCTAATTAAGACATCCATCCCCTCTAATGGTTAAATTATTTTATTATTATTTTACTATAATAACACTTAAGGTATACACTTTTTATCAAATATCAAGTACACAACAGAATAGAATTAACCATAGATACCATGTGAGCTGGGGTTTAGCTCAGTTGGTAGAGTGCTGTTCTGCACTCTCTGAGGACCCAGCTCAGCACTGCAAAAATGGGAGAAGAGCATTGCAATCCGCTCCTGGAGCAATCCCAAAATAATCAGCCACTGAAAACCCTAGGACGGTCACTATTAGTAGGACCTGACTCAACGGTACCTAACAACATAGATACCACGTAGTGCATCGTTGTTCTCTGTTTGTGCCAGAAAATGAGCCCCCCAGGCTGAAGGCATTCAAGAAACAACTGTGAAAAAAGTTGCCTCCATGACTCAAAATGATAAGAAACATTGTGACTACAACAACGGGCTCAAACATAAAAAGATTGTGTGCACAGCAGAGTGTTGGGTAGCATTTTGTCCTATTGTACATAGGGTCACAGTAAGTTGGATTCTACTTGAAGGCTCCTAACAGCAACATGTATCCTAAGAAGACATCAATATAGTGGAAAGACTCTCCTCATGGGTGGTGGCTCACTTACTTACTACCTGATGTTACTTTTCTGCTCCAGAGCTTCTTCATAGCATTTTTCATCTCTGTGTTTCTCAGAGTGTAGATTAAGGGGTTCAGCATGGGGGTTATGATTGTATAGAATACACTCAATGATTTGTCAATAGGGAAAGTCTTAGAAGGTCTTGCATAAATGAAAATACAGGGAACAAACAAGAGGACAACCACAGTAATGTGGGAGCCACAGGTTGAGAGCGCTTTCCGCCTCCCTTCCTGACTATGGTTTTTTAGAGAGTGCAAAATGACAGCATAAGAGATAACTAAGAGCAGAAACACAATCATGCAGATCGATCCTCCATTGGCTGCTACTAACAGGCCAATGACATAGGTGTCAATACACACAAGTTTCAGTAAGGGGTACATGTCACACATAAAATGATCAGTGATATTGGGGCCACAGAATGGGAGCCAATAAATAGTGCTGAGTTGAATTACTGAGTGCAAAAATCCTCCAACCCAAGACATTATCAAAAACACAACACACACCCATCGCCTCATGATAACCAAATAATGCAGGGGCTTACAGATGGCCACATAACGGTCATAAGCCATGTCCAGCAGAATAAAGACATCTAATCCACCAAATAAATGTTGTATAAAGAGTTGAGACATACAAAGGTTGAAGGATATAGTATTTTCCCCAAAGAACAAGTCTGAAATCAATTTGGGGGAAATGGCTGATGAATAAACCATGTCCACAAATGATAAACTAGCAAGAAAGAAATACATTGATGAGCCTAGGGTCTTACTGACAGTTATAGTCACAACAATAAGCAGATTTCCTGCCACTGTCAAAATGTAGACGATCAAGAACATGACAAAAAGTACTTTCTGCTCCTTTGGATTCCGTGTGAAGCCCAAGAGGACAAAGTAAGTTCCATTGTTCCTTGGTTTCATTCGCTCTTTTATTGGTACAGATTTCTGCTATTAAAAAGAAATTTACCTATAAAACAATGAAAGTATACTTAGAAGTACTGCAATATTAATCTTTATTTAATCATCTACTAAAAATATATGAGGCATCTACTTATGCCAAGTTCCCATGTGTAGATATCTGAATTACCAAATTGAGCAAAAGAGGTTGGCACGTGCCTGTTATCCCAGATACTTAGGATACTTAAGGTCATCCAGATACTTAAGGTCATCCTAGACTATATAGCGAGTTATTAGCCAGCCTGGGTAACTTAAAAGATGGTCTCAAATAAAAATTAAAAAGTGCTTGGAATGTAGCTCAGTAGTAGAATGCTTGCTTAGCACAAGGTGCTGGGCTCAATTCCTAGTACTTCCCAAAAAAGGAGAGATTTCCATCAACAAAATGGTTAATTTACAATGATGGGGTTAGACATTTGAAGACCAAGTTTGCAAGAGTCAGTATAAATGTATTTACTTATGCCATGTTATGCTTTCACAGCCCATAAATTTCTCTATCAACTGAAATCTGGGAATTCTTCTCAGAGAAAGCAGTAGTTTAAATGAGTTTAAGGGAAGTGAAATAACAACAGAGAATAAGAAAGGAATTACATGAAAAGTTACAACATATAAAAAATCATAAAGGCATAATCATGAAGACTCAGAGTAGCTTGTATATTTATTAGTGGGGATAATAAAGTATGAATATAGTACTATAGGCTCAAAGTTACAGTACTAGTTGCTAAGGCTGCTACATAAAAACAGTGATTTTGTTCCTACACTTTCCAATAACATGTTCATTTCCATTTGAGGCCTCACCAAAAGCAATTTAGTATTCATATTTTGGGAACACTCTGTCATGATGGTATATGCATTTTCCAAACACAGCAGATACCTTCTCTGCAGCTCTCCTCTTTGCTTTCTGAGACTTCACCAATATAACATTTCCATGTCTCCATTTCCACCAACCTCTTTATTCAGGGCAATCTAGGCCTTTTCTACCATGAATCCAAAAGCTCTTTTAGCATCTACACATTAATCCCACAGCTACTTCCACATTTTAGATATTAATTGCAGCAGCATACCTCTTCCCAATATCAAAAGCTGGATTCTTTTCCTGGTGCTGCTGTGACAAATTAGCTAAAACCAAGTCAGAAGCCTATAAGGAAAGGAGCTATTCAGCCCTCTCTCCTTGGCTTATAGATGACCAGCTTTGTGTTCATGTGGCATTCTCCTGGTATACAAATTTCTCCTTCTGGTAAGGACACCAGTCATACTGTGTTGTGTCCAACCCAATGACCTTATTTTAACTCCATTGACTCTGCAAAGACCTCAACCCCAAATAAAGACACATTCTGAGGTCCTGAAGTCAGGATTTTATTATGTCAATTTGTTTGTCTGGGGAGACTAGATAATAAAGTCATAATTGTTTCATGTGACACAATGTGTAAATAAGAACTATCACAGATATCCAAACAAGTCATTGAAATCTACATCTACTGACTTTATGTGGATTTTCCTCCTTTCTCTAACCTACTAATGCTTAGCACCCTCTTAAATTGTGTGTCTTCACCACATTCTCTCCCCTAATTCAAACTGGTACTCGTATTGGTTTAATTAACATGTCCATTTAGATACCCATTGGGTATTTACAAAAGAAAGCTTTAAATTTTTCACAATAAATCTGTTCTTTCTGAGGTTTTACCAATCTAATGAAAAGTTACCTCCTTCTGTGTCATTGTTTAGGTTAAATTCTGACAGTGCTCTTAGTCTCTTCATTTCTCTCTCATTACTTATTTGTGTATTTCATGAGTCCTGTGTACTCCTCCTTGATAATATATTCCAAATCTGATCTTTCCCACTGCACCTGGTTCCTTCTGTGATGTACAGAAATAGCATCCTGCCAGGTCTACCAATTTTTATTTTGGTCCTCAAAAAATTATCTGTGAAGCAGTGCAAATGATCACTTTAAATCTTTTGTAAATCATATCACTATCGCTCCCTTGCAAGAAAAAAAATTACAGGAGATTCTTACCATATGCACAATGAAATTCATTCTCCCTATCTTGTCCTACAAGACCCCAGCTCACTTGGATCCAGGTGTCCTTTCCAAATTCACTGTATGCAATTGCATGTCCGTACACTCAAGCCCTTTTAGTAGACCTCAAATATCCAAAATGCTTTTATGTCTCCTTACTTTCATCTATTCCTTACTGGTTGCTAATTTCAGAGATTAGAAGCACATTTTGTCACCTCTAAATTAATGGTAAAGGTTGCATTGCACATTCAATCTTTATTTACTCAACAAACAAGTGGTTATGGAACACATACATTGTTTCCTCTCATCAAATAGACTATGAGGCATCACATGATGTCCACTATCTCACATAGGCTCAAGGTGTAAACCATGAGTCATGTCATCAGAGGACAGAAAATTTGGTGCTAAGGAATCAACTTTTTTGTCATGAGTCTCTGCTTTTCCAGATAGAAATATAACATAGCTGATAACTTAGTTTCTTTTTGTTTTTATTTGTTTGCTATTGTTTTGTTTTGCTTTGTTTTGTTTTGTAGTACTTGGGGGTTGAACCCAAGGCCTCACAAATACTTTGCATGGGCTCTACCACTGGACTTCACCTCCAACTCATTATTTATATTTTGTTTATTTTGAGACAGGGTCTCTCTAAGTTATGCAGGCTGCCTCTGGTCCTGAACTCATGATACTCCCTCCTCACCTTTCTGAGTTACTGGTGTTAAAGACATGTATCATCATGCATGACTTTTTAGTTTTTTAGATATATTCATGATGTGTACCACATGTAATATGACCAGCAAATTCTGCCTACAGAAATTTTTCAACATTTAATTCTTAGAAACTCAAATGATATCATTTCCTATGTAATAAAAAATTTACCCACTTGCAAAGTCTGGTTTCCATCTCTAACTGTTAAAGACTTACCTTTTAGGAGCTTGTTTAAAGAGGACTTTAAAACTCACTCTTAAAAAACTAGAAATCCCTCTTCTACTCAGTATGCACACAGATGGCAAATTGGCTGTATTAGTTCTTGAGGATATATCTGAAATCATACATCTATGTTGATCTATTTTTCCATAGTATTTTAAATATCTGAACAGTTGACTTACATTGTAGATCTATTTCAAAGGAATTACATGCTGCAAACAGAAAAAATTAACATTTTCCATATGAGGAAAATTTATAAAAAATGCAAAAAACATATTTTTACATAAGAAGATAGCATCTAGCCTTTTGAACAGGGAAGGTTCTTTCTCATGAGTTCCTTTCTAGTGACTTCAGTGAAGACTTGTTACCATCCAGCTGCTGAGCAAATCTACCCTCTTGTGTTGAAATGACCAAACACTTGTACTTGAGAATTGTGGAGCTCCAATTTGTGCCTTTTTAGATCATACTTTAAACCTAACAAAATGTCTTCTGAAATTCTTATACCAATAAAAGAGAGCAGCATCTTCTGCTGACAGTGACAATGGTCACCGAAGATTTTATATCTTGTAATCAAATCAATCATAGAATCCTACAACTGGAATGTCTCCAAGACTGACTCTTGCTTAATTAAATACACTGGGATTTCTCACCAGTTTTTTTTAAATCTATATGTAAACCTATCATTAGATCAATCACATAGCTCCAATCCAGAAGATGTAAAAGGGAAAAAAGTAGTTTCAGAAACATTATGGGACTATTAAGAGTCAAGAGAAAATATCCGCCCATTTAGATTGTTCCACTGAAGATGAATTTGTCACATATTTTCCCATTTTGCCAGAATAAGTAATTTTTCCTTTTGCCTAATACTCATTTATTCTGCTTATAACTGCTGTTGTTGTTAAGTGCCATGAGGTTGGGTCCAACTCATAGCTATCCCATGTACAAAAGAATTAAATACTCCTCAACATTGTGTCATGCCCAGGATTATTGTCTGGATCATTTTCAAAGATCGTATTTAAACTGAAAGCCAAACCTTAGAAGTTGCACTTATCAGAAAAAACTTTACATGTAAAAAGACCCAATATTGCAAAGGATTTGGCAAGTTCAAGAGACTGAAAGGTTACTGTACCTGAAGGGAAATAGAAAAGGGAGAGGACAGAACAAAGTGAAGTTGAAGAGATGAACAACAATCAGACCCTGCAAAACATTATAGATCTTAGCAAAGGATTTGGATTTCATTTAAAATTCTTTTCAAATGAGAGAAAGGAGTAGTTACTGGTTCAGAAAACATTTTTCAACAAATCAAATTCAACATTGTGAAAAAATAACTAAATACAATAACCAACTGAGACTTATGCCTGGTATGCAAGGCTGGCTCAACATTCAAATACCGATTAATGTAATCCATCAGAAGGACAGATAAAGAAGAAAAGTCACATGTTTGTAACAATAGATGTACAAAATTCTCAGTAAATAGGAATATAAGAAAATTTTAATTTTAATTAAACCTAATGCAAAGTATCTCAACTTTACCACACAATCAAACAGCTGAACTCCTTGGTGTTCATCCAAATGATGAAAAATTTATGCCAACACAAAAATCTGAGCATGAATGTTTCTAACAGCTTTACTCATAATTTATAAAACTTGGACAAAACCAAGATGCCTTTCAGTAAGGAAGTAAATAAATAAAGTGGTACATCCAAACAATGAAATATTATTCATTACTAAAGGGAAAAGAACTACTGAGCCATGAAAGGACATAAAAGGAACTTAAATGTATATTGCCAAGTAAAAGATGCCAATTGGAAAAGGCTTCCAACTATATGACTTTCTGGAAAAGGCAAAATTATGGGGAAAGTAAAACCATCAGACACTGTAATTGTTGGGTTAAGGATGTACATGTAGAACACAGAAGATGTTTACTTCACTGAGACTTCTTAGGATGCTATAATAGTGAATACATGTCATTACACATTTTTCCAAGTCCATAAAAAATACCAAACCAAGAGTGAAACCTAATTTAAACTATGAACTTTGGATAATAATGTTGTGTTGTTGTAGGTTAATCAATTGCAAAAATGTACCATTGTGATGTGCAACATTGATAGTCAGTGCTATGGTGTGAATGTGTCCCCTAAATTCTGTGTTAGAAACTTCACAGCAGAGTCAAGAGATGGGACCTTTAAAAGTTGGTAAGTTACTGAGGGCTCTGCCCTCATGAATGTGTGAATACCACTGTTGGAGGGAGTTAGCATGGGAGTGTGTTCCTGATAAGACCTGATAAGAACAAGTGTGGCACTTTCACTCTCACAAATGCCCTGTCTCTCCCTTCTGACTTCTGCCAACAGATGATGCCATACAAAGGTTCTCTCCAGATGCTGATGCCACACTCTTGGACTTTCCAGCATTCAGAAGCATGCAAATGAATCTGTGCTCTTTATAAATAAATAAGTCTCAAATGTTTTCTTATAGCAGCAGGAAATGGGCCAGGTGTGGGAGGCTGTGCAGGTAAGGAACAGGGGTTATATAGGAACTCTCTGTACTTCCTCTTCAAATTTCCATGACCTAAAATGGCCCTCATTTACTTCATCACTTAAAAAAAAAAGACCCTGAGGGGCACTCAGAGTAAGGAAGCACAGAACTGCCTGAAGATAAGCCAAATGATCAGGGACTTCACTTGGACCTGAGGTCCAAGCAGACAGAGAGCTAAGGTGAGGTGGAATGCTCAAAATATTTTAAACAAGGCCTACTGTGGGCTTTAAATATGATTATAAATAGGCTGAAGAGAAATGACAAGTGTTAGCCTTCTCATGATTTTACAACTAGACAATGTTATTTTAAATATGTATAAGCCTCAATTTTTCCCTGAAATGAAGAGAATAGTACATAATTCTAGCAGTTATGGTATACAATATAATGTCTACAAACTGCTTACATAGTGCCTGATACACATTAGTGGGCAATTTGTTTTTGGTGATTTTTAAAAATGAGGGTATTAGCCATCACTAATTTTAGTTTCCTTCTGATTCTGGAAGAGTTCTGCTATGTTTAGAGTGCTATAAATGTAAAAATAAAGAAAGAAAAAGAAAAAAAACCTGGAAACATATCCTGAGTTTATACATTGGAAGAATATATTTTTTAAATGTCAGTACTACTCAGTGTAATACACATATTCAACAGAGTTGCTATAAAAGTTCCATTCTCTTTTTACACATAAACAGAAAAATTATTTCTAAAATTCACATGGAAACTCAAAAGACCTAGAATAGTCAAAATATTCTCAAAAAAAGAAAAAAATGTTGGAATGTCATTTCCTGATTAAAAGTTATATTACAAAGCTGTATTATTCAAAATAATGTACAGGCATAAAAATAGCTAAACAGGCAAATTGAACAAAATTTAAAACTCAGAAATAAGCCATGCATATATCATCAACTACTCTTTGATGAAGGACTAGGGTTTTTAGCTCAGTTGGTAGAGCACTGCTCTGCACTTTCTGAGGACCCAGGTTTGATTCCCAGAACCACAAAAATGGGAGAAGGATTTGACAGTCCACTCCTGGAAAACAATCCTGAAACAACCAACCATTGAAAACCCTATGAGGATCACTATGAGTTGGACCTGACTCAATGGCACCTAAGGACAATAACAATCTTTGATGGAGGCACCAAGAATCAAAAACAAAGAAAGCTACTCTCTTTAATAAATTGTGCTAAGAAAACTGGATATCCACATGCAAAAGATTGAAACTGCACCCCTATCTTACACCATAAACAAAACCAACTCATAATGAATAAAATGCCTTCATGTAAAGCCTGAAACCATAAAACTCCTAGAAAACACATAGGAAAAAGCTCTTGACATTGGGCTTCTTGTCATTGATTGTTTTGGATAGTATACCAAAAGCACAGATAATTAAAGCAAAAATGAAGGACGGTTTTACACCCAACTTTAAAGCTTCTGCACTGCAAAGGAGGCAATCGACAAAATTAAAAGGCAGCATAGAGATTGAGAGAATATATTTATGATTCATGTGTCTTGTAAGGGATTAGTATCAAAAATATAAAAGGAGTTCACACAACTCAATACCAATAAATTAATAATTCAATTAAAATGAATGTGGGGTTTGAATAGACATTTATCTAAAGACACAAATCTTGTCTACAAGTATATGAAAAGATGCTCAACATCATTAATCATCAGAGAAATGCAAATCAAGATCACAATGAAGTGGTTCTTCATATCTGTTAGGATAGATATTACCAAAAAGATAAGGTTCACAAGTGTTGAGGATATAGCAGAAAAGGAACCTCTGTATACTGTTGGGATTGGGATGTCACTCAGTTGATAAAGCACTGCACTGCAGTCTCTGAGGTCCTGGGTTCAATTCCCAGCACCACAAAAGTGGGAGAAGGACGTGGCAATCCACTCCTGAGGCAATCTCGAAACAATCAACCATTGGAAACCCTACAAGGGTCACAATGAGTCGGACACAACTCAATGGCACCTAACAACAATAAATTCATATACTGTTGATAGGAATGTAAATTGGTACAACCATTTCAGGAAACAATATGAATGTTCCTCAAAAAATTAAACACAGAGCTGCAATATGATCCAACAACCCTTGTTCTGGATATATACCCAAAAGGAATGAAAGTAATACTGTACCTCATAGATATATCTGCATTTACACATTCCTTGAGTTTCATTAGCAATAACCAAGATAGGAGGAAATTCTAAATGTCCATTAACAGATGACTACATAAAGAAATTTCTAGATTAAAAACATTATAAACACAAGAGAACTTAGTCATGGTTTAAGTTGATACAACATAATTATACAAATATATAAGGTACAATGTGAACTTTTAATACATGTATATATTACATACTGATCAAATCATGACAATTCCTCCCTACTAATTTTGGCCTCTGGTAACCACCAATCTACTCTCAACTTCTATAAGATCAAGTACTGCCAAGGATATGGAAAAAAAGGAATACATGCAGAGTGTTGGCATGAATGTAAATTAGTAAAGGTATTAGGGAAAACAGTATGAGATTCCTCAAATAAGTAAAAATAGAATGACCATGCATATATACAATGGAACTCTATGCAGCCATAAAAGGAATGACTTCCATCATTTGTGACAACATGGATGGAATGAGAGACCACTATGTTAAGTGAAATAAGTCAGGCACAGAAAGACAAGTACCACATGATCTGACTCTAAAATAGAATCTAATAAATTTGATCTCCATTAAATTTTGAGGTATTCTTAAGCTGTTTTTAATTTTGGAGACATTCCAATTTTTAAGATGAGTGGGTCAGAGTTAATCTTATCCATCTTTCATTAAGTGGGGGGAGGATTACTCTCAGAACTCAGAAAGTTCCTGATGGCCTCCTAATATAATGTCTTGTATAGTTGAATGTAAATGTAAATCATAGAGATAGCTTTAAAAATCAGACAGAAATGGGACACTTATGACAAAGAAAGGAATCAAAAAAACCATGACCTTTATTATGCAATTACTGAGTGACAAGCACTATCCTGTACACTTTGCATACAATGTCACATCCATGGTTTAATTAAAATAATACTATGAACCATGTACTAACTTTTCATTGTACATGTAAACTAAGGCTAAAATAAGATCCTGAGAAATAATGAAATACATGCAATGTTACATGAGCTATTGAAATAGAATTGAATCCTACCTCTGTTGACCTCACACTCCAAAAACTTCTACATCATACAAAATTCTAACAGGATGTCAAAGGACCAAATAATTATCCTAAAAGTTAATAATGCCTTTGCCTAAAGTTCAAGGGAAAAGTTGCATGGCATATTACTGGTTACACATGAAGATATCTTGTTCACCTAAGGAGACAGAGACCAGAGGTTCTGACCCAGACATAAGGAGCATCCAGCTATTTCTACAAGAGATATAAGGAAAAATCTGCCCCAACTTGAAATTGGGTCAGCACCAATTAACATTTGTTCTTGCCTTCAAAAAACACATTTATAGTGTTTTCTATGTATCTGGCCTATTAATAAGCATTTGACAATTATTTACATATTTAAATGTAAATTTAAATTTAATTTTATAATATTAAATAGTAAACGTTAAAAAATTAAATTTAAATTTGTAAATTTATGAGAGAGAACTACCACTCCCTTTTCTACAAGCAAAGAAAATGGGAGATAAATGGATTAAATAATTTTCACAGGTCAAATTGAAACTTAGTAAATCTGACTCTAGAATCTTCTGTAGTTTTTGTTGTTTATTTGTTTGTTTGTTTGTTTTCCTATACTTGTTTGAATCCAGGCCTTGCACAGACTTTGCAAGTGCTCTACAACTGGGCTTCACCTCCAACACACTTTTTATTTTATTTTTTGTTTTGAGACACCATCTCAACTAAGTTATACAAGCTGCCTCTGGCCTTGAACCTGCCATCTTCCTACCTTGGCCTCCTGAGCCACTGGGATTATAGGCATAAGCCACCTCACCCAGCCAGAGTCTGCTCTCATCTCTGAACCATCCTATTTCCTCTGAAGAAATGTCTGACTTTATTTTATGCCTGTTCAAATTCTGGATATCTGCTTTGTTGACCCAGATTCATAATAAAGTCACCCTTTGATTCTTCAAACCAAAATCATGTCAATAAATGGATTAACCCCAAGGACAGAGACATGGGGCCAAAGGAGATCAAAAAACCAGGCCTACCATATTGAGAGGCACTCCATCCCCTAAAATTCCTACACTACCAGATACCACACCAGGAACAGAAAAATGATGTGTCATCCCTTCTGAAGTTAAAAAATAGGTTAGCAGAGATTCTTTTATAGTTACAGAGACTACAGTAATAAGGAATGTTCAAAATAGCTAACTGTTGAGTCCTTTCTGGTAATAAGAGCACTATAAAGATTATATATTCAACCCTGAAAATATTTGTCATTATTCTTTAACTCAAAGAAGGATAGTTTGCTGAAGTTGCATGACTTTTGAAGAACTGAGAGTTCATGATTCTCATAGTTTTTGCTACAAAAAACACTTCACAGGAAATGACTTAAGGTGATCCATTAATGGGCTGAGGATGCAAGCATTATCCATACAATTATTGATCAAAGTATGTGTATAGATCATATACTTACAAACATCTGGACAATTCATTTAAATGCAGATATAAACAACAGTCCTCCTGCATTAGATTTCCATAGCTATGTCATTGGAATGTACACTTCAACAAGGACATTAGCCAATTTTGACAGTACACCAAAGTTTGATGACCAAATAAGCAATAAGTAAATATGAGTGAGATAATTTTCAAATCCTAAACAATTTAATCCCTAAGCCTTTCCTTAAAGGGCTTAATGTACCAAAAACACGCTTTGACCTATCCAGTTCACTCAGCTCAGAATTTTAGTAATTATATACTTTTATCTTTAGCAGTTAAAGGATGAATTAATTCTATAGTTTTTCATTATTTTTCCTTGAAATCTGCTTTTGACCCAAAGGTTCTTCATAGCATTTTTCACCTCTGCATTCCTGAAGGTGTAGATTAAAGGATTTAACATAGGTGTTATCATGGTATAAAACACAGCCACAGCTTTATCGATGGAGAAAGTGGTTACTGGGCGCAGATACACAAAAATGCAGGGCACAAAAAATAAGATGACCACCATGATATGAGAGACACAGGTAGAGAGGGCTTTGTGCCTTCCCTCCAAGCTATGAGATTTCAGAGTGTCTAGGATGACCATATAAGAGACCATCAAGAGGATAAAGTTTAACAGGCAGATGAATCCACTATTGGCAGCAACAAAGAAACCAAGGGTGTGAGTGTCCATGCAGACAAGTTTCAACAAAGGGTTCAAGTCACACATAAAGTGGTCTATGACATTGGAGCCACAGAAGGGCAGCCAGACAGTGAAGAGGATCTGAATGGTTGCATGGACAAAACCTCCAACCCAGGCTACTCCCACGAGGAAGTTACAAACCCATTGATTCATGATGATCATGTAGTGCAAGGGTTTACAGATGGCCACATAGCGGTTGTAGGCCATCACTGTGAGAAGGATAATTTCAGCAGCACCAAAAAGATGCTCAGCAAAGACTTGAGTCATGCAGCCACTAAAAGAGATGGTTTTTCTTGCAGAAAGAGCATCAGCTAGCATTTTAGGAGTCATGGATGAAGAACAGCAGGCATCTATAAGGGATAAATAAGACAGGAAGAAGTACATGGGGGAACTTAGGGCTTTGCTGCTGATGATGGTAATTATGATGAGCAAGTTTCCTGCCAAGGTAACCAGGTAGACAACGAAAAACACAATGAATGAAAATTTCTGAAGCTCCGTATTTTGGGCCAAACCAAGAAGGATGAACTCCGTGACATTATTCATCCTCCTCATTAATTCAGTTCATGTGACAGGTGACCTAAAAAAATCATACTGAGGTTCAGTAATAACATTTTCACTTGGTGAATAAATATGTCCTTGGCTGCTTATGTTTTCAAGTTTTATAAGAAGTAAAAACAAGCACAAAACAATATTATTTTTTACATTTTATAGATAACCATGACTGTTTATTTATTTTGTTCTTTATAATTCCCTAATTTGTTTTCAATTTTCTACAGTAAAAAAGTCATTTTTAAAATATAATTTTTGAAGAATAATACCATGCATCAAGTTTCAAGAGCCAATCTACAACATAACCATATATGCAGCACACAATGAATGATACACAATAATGCATGTATTTTACCTGAGGGTGTGTGGACATTATTGCTGTTAAGTACCACCAAGTTGGGTCTGACTCATAGTGACCTTATGTACAACAGAATGAAACACTATTTGATGCCATCCCATGCACATAATCTTTTTTATGCTTAGTCTGTCTTAGTTTGGAAGCTCAGCTGAAACCTATCCATCATGGGTGACCCTGATGGTATCTGAAAAACCGGTTGCATAGCTTTCAGCATCAAAGCAACATGCAAGCCCCCACAGCATGGCAAACTGACATACTTAGCAGAAAACTGGACATAATTACCAGAAAAAAATGTAAATTTTTCTACTAATAGTAGATCATACTGAAAGACTCAAGGACACACAGAGACTCCTCCCTGAATCATTCTTTCTCCTTCTTTGCCTGTCAGGAAGTCTCATCTTGGGCAGTAACTAAAATAGTACTGTTTCTTTCAATCTGAGAGATTAGGGTAAACATTATAGAATTTGCCACATAGTCATTTCTCTGTTTTCAACAGTATGCATGCTTGAAGGCAAAAATATTGCCACCCTACAATTATTCTCATATGTATTTTTGTATCCCCAGTGCTAGACAAAACATTGTTGTTGTTAGGTGCCATTGAATCGGGTCTGACTTATAGCAACCCTCATAGGGTTTTCAATGGCTGAGACTATTTTAAGATTGTTTTGGGGAATGAACTGCCATATCCTTCTCCCACTTTTGGAGGGGGAAGGGTGCTGGGCTCGAACCTGGGTCCTCAGAAAGTGGAGAGCAGTGCTCTACCAACTGAGCTAAACCCCAGCCCCAGAAAAAACAAAAACACTCATAAAACATTTACTGAGAAGGACAGAAGGAAAAAAGAGGCAAAAGGTAGAGAAAAACAAGGATAACAGGAAATTAGAAATGCATTACAGAATAAGGAAGGATAAAGGGACCTAAAATCCAAAGACAAACTTTGGAGTAGTGAATTGAACTATTAATAACGATTTAGTACTTTTATGGTTAAATTTTTACCTGTTAATCTAGGGATAAATATGCCTATTCTTAAGATTGATCAGAAGATAAAAAACCTTTTCGATTTACTATTATTATTGTCACATGATTTTCCTCTTCTTTTGGAACTATTAATAAAGAAAAACTTAAAACTTATCTCTGGACATCTCCAGAAAGCATAAAACCTGAAAACATAAGCTGGTCTAATGAGGTGAATAAGACAGACAGAGGCAACTTTGTCAAAAATAGTTGTCATCTGATTGAAAAGACAAAGAAAGAAAAGACAAACATCCTTAACAGAAGGATTTAATTATTGCCTATTCTGCTTTCTTGTTTTATAGGAGTTCATTTCTATTTATTTCATTAATTCATTTGTTAGAGCCATATACCAACACATAGAAAACTTAATCCTTCAAAATTTGACCATTATGGCCAAGTGTGGAGATTTCCAGAAATCATTAAACCAAGTGCACTATTCAAATAAACACTTATTAGATTCATTTATTTATCTACAGTGCTCACCAATATTAGAAGTTATAAAATATTTAGATAATGCAAGAAATTGTATATGGAGAGAGGGCGAAAGAGAATATAAAAGATAAATGAGCAAAGAGATGAGGAGAATAGGAGAAGGTGAATAAAAGAAATCTTTGAAGCAGAAAAGAAAACAAAGGGAAAGGAGAAGGATAGACATGGAGCCATCTTAGGGAGACTTACTTGTAAGTTGATATAACATTTCAAACAAGTGTTGCACTTGAAATGCAAAGTTTTCATCAAACTCACTTGCTGTTTCTGGCCCTTAAGGTTAACACAAGAGAAAAATACTGGCAAATAAACTTCATAGGCTCTTCTTTCATGCAAACTAGTAAGGAAAACAGATCATTTTTGCATAGCTACATATTGAGGGCTAACACTACTGATTTGCAATCTTTTGGTTCTTTGTAGAATCAATAATACTTAGCCTCTATCAGAATTTGCTTCAGTGCAAAGTATGTGCAACCAGAGTAATGGTCATATTAATATACTGTTTTTAAAAATGAGAAAAAACAATGTTTCTGAAAAAGAAAGCCTGGAGTAAGAAGAAGAGAAAAAAAATATGCTTCTTCCCTTTACCAATGCTTACTCTATCCAGTACATCTGGGACTACTCACTCTGGCCTGAACTTGTTCAATAATATACTATCCCAGATAGCAGAGACATCAACTTCTTCTTTAAATGGAATTTGGATTTTGAAGATAGTGGAAGGATTTCATCGGAACTGACCCATTCCTTTTTATGGGACTCATGGAAATCTTAATTTTCATATTTTTATGCAGAACTTGGCCCAACAGCCTTGATATGGGCTCATACAACTAGGTAATCATCTTTAAAGCTAGAAAACCAAATCCCATTACCAAACATTAGTAGTTGATAAAAAATCGATTGGATGAGAAAGCTGAAATGAATTCTTCCAAGCATTTGTTTGTTTCAGAGTAAAAATGTCCAGTGCAGAGTCACATGTTTTTGTCCTTAGGAGTCAAATTTCTTTCTCTCACAATCTTAGTAACATCATACTCTGGCTCCAGAGTGTGTTTGAGAGAGGCACTCTCTTTGATATTAATTCTTCCCAGTAAACCTCACAGCCCACGTTCTCTATTCCTTCATTTCTTATATTTTAAATATATGAGTTTTAGACAAGTTGTGATGCCCCTCTGTGCTATTTCCGCAAGGGAAAGGTAATTTATTTTAGCAACCTTTGCCAAAACACCAACCAAACACTGATCCCATCCTCCTACTGTCCCTTGCCTAGTGAATGAACTTTTTCATAAGAGGTAGAATTCATCTACAGGACTGGAATAATCATCAAGCTGCATTCAAAATCTGAATAATTTGCCTCTCTTTCTTTTCTTAGCAAATGGTATTTAGCCTTTTAAAATATACCAAGGACAGTGTCATGTAGTAACGACAGTAATTATTTTGTGTTATACACCAAGTTTTATGCCAAACACATTACATGTGGTGCTTTTTGCAATAGGTGCTATTATTCCCATTACATAGACCAGAAGACAGAGGCACTCTGTGTTTACCCAATATCAAAAGTGAATAGATGGCACAACTGACATTTAAATCCAAATAAATAAACCACCAAAGTCCAGATATTGTCTCTGTCATTCTGATGGAAAATTTGCCTGCTTTTGCTTTACTTTGTTTTGTTTTGTGATACTTGGAGGCAGAACCCAAGGCCTTGCACATAGTTTGCAAGCACTCTACCATTAGGCTACACCTCAGAGCCTTTTTCATTGATTATTTTGAGTCAGATTCTCATTAAGTAACACAGGCTGGCTCTGGCCATGAACTAGCAATCCTCCTGCCTCTGCCTCCCAAGTCTCTGAGATTACAAGTGTGCACCACTGTGCTTGGCCTCAACTGTTTGTTTGTTTGTTTGTTTGTTTGGAGTGGTGAGCACTACAAAAGAACATGGCATTATTTGCCTGTACAATTTGCATGTGCTCTAAACTGTAGTGAAAGTGCAGTAAGTGCTCAAGGAAGGTTTTCTTAAGCAAGTGATATTGAAGTTGAAGCCCAAAGATATTACCCAAAGTATATACAAGCTAAGTATGTAGGGGCCTGGAAATGTCAACAATTTGGGAATAGAGCAGGAAAATATCATTTGGTGAAAAGTGCAGGAGGTATCTGTTAGAGCCCACAGGGTACCTTTGCCATTCCACCATGCTTCAAGTTAAATGCAATCAACTGGACTTTAAAAAAACTGTCTTTCAAGTGCACATAGGCTCTCACTGTCTCTCTCATTTATTTGGGAATTACTCCAGCAAAAAAATGAAAATGCACTAAGCCAGTGAAAAACTCGAGTTGTAACAGATTCACCTACATCCAAACAAAGATAGCTTAGGAGAAAGTACATGGACTTGAATGAACACAGTGTCTGAAATAAGCTGAGCCATAAATGTGCTTTCTACTTTAAAATAAAGTACTTGATTTTGCTCAGCCACATATTTCTCATCTCCAGGATAAGATTAATTTGAATGAGATTTCTAAAAGATTAATTAGACCCATTGTAAGAAATCATGAAAGGGCAGCAATTATTTTTATAAACTTGAAAAAAAACATATTTTCAAATGTTAGGTAAAGTTTCCACCAAAACTTTGAGTATCCATTATCAAGTGACCAAAGAAATCTACCTTTTCAAACATTATTCATCAGGTATTATTTCCTATAACAGAACAATATAATTATCCTGTCTCTCTGGATCTGTTTGCCCTGCAACTGCTAAAGTCTGCAGTTGCTGTATCTTGGAGACCATTCTTTGAGTTCAGTCAAGACCCCCAGGACTACTTCACAACTGATGTTTGCTGATGGATTTATGGATAGTTTTCACATTGTCACTCTTACTGACAGCTGCTATAAAGACTCTGGTTCTTACTCCAGATGTACCCATATCAACTATTGCAGGGGCGTGAACCTAGAAATTGAATCCATGATTCATAGGGTATGTGAATGCTCTAGATTACTAGATAAGGTTGAATTATTTTCCAAAAAATAGATACCAAATACACTTCCAGCAGCAGCCTATCAGAAATCTCATTGGTTCATCTCTATATTACACAGCATTCTCAATTTTTTTTAGTTTCTACCAATTAAATGGATGCTGAGTGTTATCTCACTGAGGATTTGAATTACTAGTAAGTGATTAATATATCAATCTTAGATACCTTTTCTTTTATGATAGTAGATTTTTGTATTTCCCTTAAGAAAAGTTACTTCAGAATTAGGACTCTATTCACGTATATTTTCTTCCAAAACATTTGATATTTTGCTACTGGTGTTAAAAATCATTAGCTGAGGGTGATTACAAAGTCTTTGTCAATACTCAGTCTATAAAAATAAGCTCTAGCTTTCTTCTGGAATATTAATATATCTCATTTTTATCATTAAGACTACAGTTCACCTGAAATTAAGTTTTGTGTGGTATGAATTGCAGGCTGAAATTCATTGTCATCTATATATCAACTTATTGAAATATTTTATTTAGAGGATTTTCCTTTCTTCATAATTGCTTTGACAAATTTTAGTGAAGATAAATTAACTCTATATATACTGGCTTATTTCAAAGTTCTCAGTTATGTTACATAGATGTGCAGCTTTCTCCTTATGTCAAAAATACACTGTCTTAATTACCATCTTCACACTAAGTCTTGAAATTAGATTGCATAGATTTTCAAGGTAGAGGCTTGTGTGTATGGGCTATTAGATTTATTCCTAAGTATTTACATTTTTACCTACTTCTTGTTGTTGTTGTTGTTGTTCTTGTTCTTGTTCTTGTTCTTGTTAGGTGCCGTCTAGTCAGTATCCGACTCATAGTGACCCTCATATGGTTTTCAATGGCTGACTGTTTCAGGATTGCTTTGGGAGTGGATTGCCAGGTCCTTCTCCCATTTTTGCAGTGCTGCAAATTGAACTCGGGACCTCAGAGACTGCAGCACAGCACTCTACCAACTGAGCTAAATTAGAAATGGTGTTTTTCAATTTAAGATTTTAATGTTTTTATTCTTAATACAATGAATACTACTTTTATATATTGATGTTTTATACATTCTTTAGTAGTTACTTTGGGGGGGTGGGAGGTGTGTCTGTGTGTCTGTGTGTGTGTGTGGCACTGAGCATGGAACCGAATGCATTGCAATTTCTCTACCACTGAGCTAACTTCCAATCCCCTTTTTAATTTACTTATTTTTTTTTTAATCTTGAGAGAGGCTCTTGCTAAATTATGCAGGCTGCCTCTGGCCTAGAACCTGCTATTCTCTTGCCTCCACCTCCTTTTTCACTAGGATTACTGGTGGTAGTCACCATACCCAGGTAGTAGTTACTTTTTATACATTCTGTAACTTTTGAATGGGAGAAGAAGATGGCAGTCCACTCCTCAAACAATCCTGAATCAATCAGGCATTGAAAACCCTATGAGCATGCTGGGCGCAGTGGTGCATGCCTATAATCCCAGCAGCTCTGGAGGTGGAGGCAGGAGGATCACAAGTTCGAGATCAGAGGCAGTTTGTGTAACTTAGCGAGACCCTGTCTCAAAAAAGTAAAAAAGAGGATGAGGGTACAGCTCAGTGGTCCAGCACTTGCAGAGCATGCAAGCGCAAGGCCCTGGGTTCAACCTCTACTACCACAAAAAAAAAAAAAAAAACACTATGAGTCACTATGAGTCAGAGACAACTCAACAGCACCTAATAATAGCACCTAAAACCAACAATATAACTCTTGAAATAAACACAGTTTAAGTCTTTCTTTCCAACCTCTGTACATGTTTTTGTAGTTAACTTGACTGGGACCACCAGTACAATCTTGAGTAGAAGTACAGAAATCAGATAACTACCTTCTTCCTGATCTTAAAGTCATGTACCACCATCAGTGTACTGCCTTGTATCACAGTGGAGATTTTTACTTCTGTCCCAAAGTTACTTCAAGATTTTATTATGAAGGGAGAGAGTACAATGAACTTCATCCAATGCTTTTTTACATGGTTGTATTTTGTTAGATAATTGTTGTTGTTAAGTGCTGTCATGTCCAACTCATTGAGACCTTCATAGGGTCTTCAATGGCTTATTGTTTTGGGATTGCCATGTCTTTCTTCCATTTTTGCAGTGCTGAGAATTGAACCCAGGACTAGACTTGCGTTACTTGAAAAAAATACTACACTGGCCCAACTTTTCTTCAGAAATGAAACAAGTCTTTTCCATACAAACAAAAACTGAGGGAGATTGTCACCACCAGAACTTCCTTACAAGAAAAGCTTACAGGGGTTGTTCAAATTAAAATGAAAGCATCCCAAACTGTATCAGAAAAACATATAAGCAATATGAACAAATATATACATATACATATATATATATATATATATATATATATATATATATATGGCATGTTATTGTTGTTGTTGTTGTTAGTTGCTGTCAACTAGGGTCCAACTCATAGTGACCTTATGTACAACAGAACGAAACACTACCTGACACTGTGCCATGCCTGGCACTATGTCTGACAGTACTTCTCCACTATTCATAGGGTTTTCGATGGCTGATTGTTTCGGGAGTGGGCTGCTGGGCCTTTCTCCCAATCCTACAGCACCTGCTACTCCCAGGTGGTCTCTCATCCAAGGACTAACCAGGCCTGACTCCGCTTAGCCTCTGAGATCAGACGAGATTGGATGCCAGGGTGGTATGGATGTAGACTAAAATATCATAGAAGGATAAAAATAAAATATATACTCAAAATATTAATATGATCATTTAATATTTTCTGTGTGGGAAGGAATGAACCAAGTATTTGTATATTATTTATTTTATTCTTTGAAATTCTGTAATAAGCATTATTATTCTGAAAATAGCTTAAGAAAGAAAAATGAGAAAACCTTCCATTAAGTGAAATAAACTTTCAGTGATAATTATGGCACATACATCTTTAATTTCTAGAGAATCATTTTATGCACAAAAAGTGAAAGTATTTTTCTAATTCTGAAAATCCTAAAAATACATGTTGACCAATGGGAGAATTCATCTAATCAATATTTTCCATCATATACAGTAATTAAACCTGAGGGAAACTTTTAATAATCAGGTAATCACACATGACTTTCCTTCAAGGAGCAACTCTTCCTTGAAAACAGAGGACACATTTCTCTGCCAACTCACTTTCATTTTCTGGTCCAGAGATTCTTCATAGCATTTTTCATCTATGTATTTGTCAGAGTATTGATTAGTGGATTTAGCATAGGGTTGATAACCGTGTAAAACACAGTCAGGCATTTATGAATGAATAAGGTAGAAGGAGGACTTGCACACATAAAAATGCAGGGAACAAAGATTAAGACAGCTGGAAACACTTGCCCATGCCAGTAATTCCAGTGACTCAGGAGGTTGAGGCAGGAGGATAGCGAGTTTGAGGCCCGAGGCAGCCTACGTAACTTAGTGAGACCCAGTCAAAAATAGTAAAAAAAAAAAAAAAAAAAAGAGAGAGAGAGAGAGAGAGAGAGTACTGGGGTGCAGTTCAGTGGTAGAGTGCTTGTAAGACATGTGTGAGGCCTGGTGTTCAACCTCCCAGTACTGCCAAAAAAAAGAAAAGAAATACAAAAATAACAAAGAAGAGGACCACTACAGTGACATGGGAGCCACAGGTACACAGGCTTTGCATCTCGCTTCCTGACTAAGATTCTTCAAGGATTTATCAATGGGTAAGGTAGAAGGAGGTCTCACATACAGAAAAATGCAAGGAACAAAGAAGAGGACCACCACAGTGATGTGGGAGCCACAGGTAGACAAGGCTTTGCGTCTCCCTTCCTGACTAAGATTCTTCAGGGAATGCAGAATGACCCCGTAGGAGATGAGCAAGAGCATGAAGATGACCACACACATTACCCCGTCATTGGCAACCACTGTGAGGCCAATAACATAGGTGTCAGTGCAGGCAAGTTTTAATAAAGGGTACATGTCACAGGTGAAGAGGTCAATGACATTGGGGCCACAGAAGGGAAGGTTGTAAACAAAGAGAAGGTGAACAAAAACATGCACAAACTCCCAACATAGGCCAGTAGCAGCAGCAGAACACAGACCTGTTGGTTCATGATCGTCAGATAATGCAGGGTTTTTCGGATGGCCATGTAGCAGTCATAAGCCATGACAACCAGGAGTGGCATTATTGATAATGGCATTAACCAACAAAAAAAGGTTTATAAGAGTAAATGCTAATAAATGAAGATGTGATTGGGTAAAATACAAAATCTGTTACATGGAAAACAGTCATTTAAAAGAAAATTTTCAGCTGGGCTAGGCGGTGCACACTTGTAATCCCAGTAACTTGGGAGGCAGAGGCAGGAGGATCGCAAGTTCGGGACCAGAAGCAGTCTGCATAATTTATCCAGACCCTGTCTCAAAAAAGTAAAAATATGGGCTGGAGGTACAGCTCAGTGGTACAGCACTTTCAAAGCATGCAAGTGCACGGCCCTGGGTTCAACCTCCAGTACCACCAAAAAAAAAAAAGTCAATCATTCAACTTCTGTAGATGCTACATCATCCTTTAATTTTTAACATACTAAATAAAGCTTATAGAATAACTCAGCTGATCCTATCAAGAGACTTATAAATACCTCCCTAATAAAATCTCTCTCAAATAGTTACACTTGAAAGTTGTTTTTAAGAGTACTGAGGTTGGACCAGGTAAATTTCTTATTTATATTATCAAAATATCCAAAAAGTTTTAGAGATTTGAATGAGTCTACACATATATTAGTAAGTACAATGGACACCTAATGTGACTGATGATTAGAATCACATTAGAGAATTTTCAAAAGACTGTGAGCTCCCACATCGTCAATCTTGTAAAGTATTTTCTTAAAAAGGGTATTCAATGATAGGTATTTTATTACATTTCAAAGTCTACCAATACAAACTAAAACAATGAAATGTTGAGTCAGGAATAATCAATTAATCAAAGTAAGGCTTAGCAGGTTGGCTCATGCCACCATGTGAGGGAATACATATATCAATTAAACACCCTACACTGCATACATATCTCAAAACATGTAGTCATCACAAATATATCAAATTTTCTTGAACAATTTGTAGGATACAAAAAGACTAAAAATTAAAATTCCTACCAGGCACAGTGGCGCATGCCTGTAATCCCAGTGACTCAGGAGGCAAAGGCAGGAGGATCACAAGTTTGAGACCAGAGGCAGTCTGCATAATTTAGCAAGACCCTGTCTAAAAAAGTAAAAAAATGGGCTGAGAGTACAGCTCAGTGGTATAGCACTTGCAAAGCATGCAAGCACAGGGCCCTAGGTTCAGCCCCCAGTACTGCAAAAAGAAAATTGAAATTCCTAATCACCAAATGATATGATAGTAGGGTAAATTTTTATCAAGAAAAGACAGCAGATTTCATAATATATATAAAAAGCAATTAGTATACAGGATACTTAAATAACTCCAACAATTCAATGATAATGGTAAAATACACCCAGGAAATTCATCAAAACCATAAATACATATTTTATAGGTAATTATATAAAGTAGATGTCCAAGAAACATATGAGAATTTGTTCATTTTGAATAGCATTAAAAGAAATTTAAAATCACAATGAATAACATAATTGTACCCATTATATTCACAAAATATGGAATATCTCACAACATCTAATGTTTGTCAGGATGTAGAGAAATGGAAATGTTATACACTGCTGGTGGAAATGCAACATACAATACAATATTATGAGAAAATGCAATCATCTATAAACATGAAAGAATAGACATCCTAATTAACACAAAATAATTTTTCCAGAGTACCATGGCAAAACTATGTTCAGTATGAAAACCAGGAAATAACCCACATGTCCAATGAGTAAATGGATATATAATCTATGGTATATTCACATAGGGAATGAAACACAGCAGGAGAAATGTTAAGACTAAAAAGACTTGCAAAAACATTTTCAAACCTTATAAGTTAATGTTGTGGATTGAAAAATTCAAAAACTACACAATATAATATGATTTTAGCAAAAGTAAAGAGAAAATCTAGATGATATATTTTAAGAATACATACATTTATAGTTGGTAGAAGAACCTGGCAATCCACTCCCAAAATTATCAGTCATTGAAAACCCTATAAATGACAGAGAAGCACTGACATCATGCCAGGCATGGCACAGTGTCGGGAGTGTTTTGTTCTGTTGTACATAAGGTGGCTATGAGTCAGACCCAACTTGATGGCACCTAACAACAACATTTATAGTTAAACCATTCTAATATTAGGATTACTTCTGAAGAGAGAAAGAGGATTGGCATCAGGAAGGCTTACACAAGTACTTTCAATGATTTCAATAAAAATTTAAGAGGCTACAAATGTACAAATAAATTATTTGATATGCATGATATCATAACATTTTTAAATAATAATAAAAGTTCAAAGTTATATCTTCAGTCAGAAAAGTAACCATATTATACAGTAGGTCCATAGGATTTATTGGTCCTTCCCACTTGCATCTGCTACATTGTATCATCTGACTAATGGACAATATTAGGACTGTAGGTAATAAAGTTTTACTATATTCATAACTCATACTAAATGAGTAGATTATAGCTCCTCTTCCAATAAAAGCAAAAAAATAGGTAACTACATGAGATGATGAGTATGTTAATTTGCTTCGCTTCAGTGATTTCTTATTTATGTATGTCCTATATCATAATGTTGTATACCAAAAATAAACACAATATAATTTATTTCCAAAAAAACCCCCACAAAGCATAATTGATGTCCCTATATGTCAGTTGATAGAGCACGTGCTCTGCACTTTCTGAGGACTGGTTCAAACCCCAGCACCGCAGAAATGGGGGAAGGATATGGCAGGCTACTCTGGAAAAACAAACCTGAAAACCTGAAACAATCATCCACTGAAAACCCTATGAGGGTTGCTCTGAGTTGGACCCGACTCAACAGCACCTAACAATACAGCTTTGGGGGCTAGGGTTTATCTCAGTTGGTAGAGTGCTGCTCTGCACTCTCAGAGGATCCGAGTTCGATTCCCAATACCACAAAAATGGGAGAAGGATATGGCAATCCACTCCCGAAGTAACCCTGAAACAATCTGCCATCATGAGTCAGACCCAACTTGAGGTCACCTACCAACCAACCATATTGCAATGAAAAGCTAGGATCTAGTTCAGTTGGGAGAGTGCTGCTCCACACTCTGATGAACCTGGGTTTCATCCCCAGTACTGAAAAAAATAGGAGAAGGACTTGGCAATCCACTCCTGAAGCAATCCTGAAAAAATCAGCCATTGAAAACCCTATGAGAGTTGTTATGAGTCAGACCCGACTCAACATTTCCCAACAGCAACAACAACAACATATTGCAATGAGATTAATTCCATTTTCTCCCTGGTTGGTGATGTTCCAAGATGGCTGCAGACCAAAGCAAAACTTGCTTTTTTGTTTTTATGCATAAAACTGAAAAAAATTTGATTATACTAAAGTGCATTCGCTTTAAATGTATAAACAAAATATGAAAGCTCAATTCGACTTTTAGGAAACATATTGCTTATGCAACATGATACATTTTGTGTATTGATTGCCTCATTACCATAAAGATAAAGAAAAATAACTATTCTTTAAAAATGGTGAAATTGTACACATTAACTAGTGAAGAATATCATAAAAATATGTTTGCAACTTGGTTTACTATGGTTTTCTAAATTCACTTATGTATTCTGTCTCAAGAATGAGAATCTGGTTTCATCATCAACCACATTCCATTTAACAGAAGTATTTACAGATAAGAGTCATGAAAGGAACACAATATCATCTGTCATTCAAATACACCGAGCTGAAAGTTTGGAAACGCTGACCTGACAAAAGGAAGCAATCCTGAGATAGTGTGCATAGTGCAAGTATACAACAATTCCACTTTTAAAATCTCTTTTAGCCAAAGGATTTTGTCCCTTATCCATTTCTCATTAATGGGTATGATAGGAAATTTCAAAAAGTAGCTTATTTTACTGCTTTGATAATGATAAACCACTTTCTGCTAAATTCAATTTCAACCTAAATTAAGAACAGTAAAGTTATACAATGGGCTAAGTTTTATCTTGTAATATGCAAAAACCTGTGTCTTTTGTCTCCCTAAATTCTGTATTAAATTGATTCTAATCTCAAAGGATAATTTATTCTGTCTCTTAGATAGTCTTGCATAAAGATAAACATCCCTGAATAATCCATTGAGTATATTCTTTGCCTATCTAAAGCCTATTTGTGGCTTTAGAGTTAGTATCCTGTTCAGAATAAAGACATTCTCCTTCTATCTACAGTTAACTTTTCACACCAAAGTTTGCCCATAGACTTTTTCATCTCTGAATTCCTCAAGGTGTATATTAAAGGATTCAGCATAGGAGTAATAACTGTGTAAACTACAGTCAAGTATTTATCAATGGGAAAGTTAGAAACAGGTCTAACATACATAAAAATACAAGGAACAAAAAAAAGGACAACCACCGTGACGTGGGAGATGCATGTTGACAGGGCTTTACGCCTCCCTTCCTGACTGTGAGATCTAAGAGAATTTAGGATGCTTCCATAGGAGATGAGGAGAAGGATAAAGACCACCGTACAAATGGCACCACCATTGGCAACAACAGTGAGGCCAATAAAGTAGGTGTCCGTGCATGCAAGTCCCAATAACGGGTACATATCACAGATGAAGTGGTCAATGACATTGGGGCCACAGAAAGGGAGACTGGACACAAAGAGAAGTTGAACTATAGAGTGTCCAAAGCCTCCAGCCCAGGCCACCACCAACAGGAAGACACACACCCTCTGACTCATGATGGTCAAGTAGTGCAGTGGCTTACAGATGGCCACATAGCGATCATAGGCCATCACCACCAAAAGGAAGACCTCGGCACCGCCAAATAAGTGCTCTATAAAAAGCTGGACCATGCAAGCTGAGAAGGAAATAGTCTTTTCATCACAAAGTAAGTCCATAATCAACTTGGGTGAGATGGCAGTGGAATAAACAGCATCCAGGAGTGACAGATAGGTGAGGAAGAAGTACATTGGGGAGCCCAAGGAGGGGCTGGCGATAACTGTGACCACGATGAACAGGTTTCCCACCATTGTCACAATGTAGGTGAGTAAAAACAGGACACATAATACTTTTTGCCCATCAGGATCCTGAATGAGACCCAGGAGGACAAATTCTGTGACATTGTTCCTCTGTCCCATTTACTCTTCTATAAAGGCTTGTTTCAGAGATGAGACCTCAAGAGAACAGGACCTGCCATGGGATATGAACACAGCTATGATCCCCTATGTCATGGAGCATATCTTCATTATATTCTCCGCATGGTGAACTCACATTGAACTTTCAGTGAATGTCTTCTGACTTTCTCTTCCAAAGAGTCAAATAGATCTACTTGCAGCTACTTCTATTTCCCTTCGGATGAGCTTGTTAGGCTATTAGCATGAGGTTCTATTCATGGTCTCAGGGTATCTCTATAGAGAAGCATAGACAAAGGTGTCTCAGTCATTCATACAATTAAAACTACTTTGGCATAGATATCAGCAAACACAAAGGAAAAAGATTTCTCCTTTTAAGAAACCTACTATATACTTGTGGCAATAAACCCTGTATATATCAGCAAACCTTCAATCAATCCTTTTAGTTAGTATTATTTGTAGAAAATAACTTTATTATATGATGTTACCACCCAAATCACACCTGTCTTGGAGCATCCGGTTTAATGGTAGGCTACTGCACTATTAGATATTGGTCCTGCATGTCTCAAAGGAGCTACAGTCTTTATCCATCTCATTAAATATCAATAGACTGGATAATAAATTGTATCAAACAACGCCAATATCAGGTAGCACATTTCTGGTTTCAGCAAATACTTCATCTGACCCTATTAGCTTTTTCAGAATCTATAATCCTGTCCATTTCCATGTAGCCTATACAGTTCTTAACATACTTACATTCACTCTCGTGATTTGGGGGAAATTTTTTTTTTCAGTACTGAGGAGTTGAACCTGGGGCATCGCGCATGATTTTTGCAAGTGCTCAACCACTGAGCAACACCCCCAGCTGGTTTTTTACTTTGTATTTTGAGGCAGGATCTTACTAAGTTTTGCAGGCTGCCCCTGGCTTCAAATTTGCAATCCTCCTGCCTCCACCTCCCAAGTCACTGGGATTACAGGTATGTGCCACTACACCTGGCCTGGAAAGTATTTTTAACTGACCTGAACCATTGCATCAGCAGTCAGTATATCACTTTGAACTCTTGTGATAAAGCTAGATGGTGAGAGAGGAGAAAGTAGTGACTGCAAAGAGGAGAGCAGTGGGACATGATTTTATATATAAGGCTTTTAAGCATAGTGAATGTTCAAAATAGAACATCAATACCCATATTCCTAAGAGAAGCATACCGAATAGAAATGTCCTTCATCAACATGAGAAAGTAAGGGTTTAAGTCATTTTCTATATGTAATTACAAGTATGTCTCAGTTTGCACATTAAAGAGTAAAAGGATTGACCTAGATGATCTCAGAATCCTTTCAGTTCAAACTATCTGCAACACCATTTGTGCAGCCTGACCTTCTTCTAGTATGTTAACATTTTTTCCTTTTTCCATATTTATATAGTCAAATAACAATGTCCAAGCTTATTACTGTTTCTTGAAAAATACTAGCCTGTGGTAAGTGGGATGTGATAGCTACTGTGACAAATTAATGACCCAAATTTTCTCATTCATTGTGTATCCAGGTAAGCCCCAAGAAATCCTTGGAGAAAGAGCTTAGTAAGGTGGCAAACAATGCAGACTCTGGAACCATAAAGCTTATATTGCAAACTGAGGTTTATTTAATTACTATCTATGTGACATTTGGCAACCTTATAAACTCCAGATGTCTCTGGTTCATCATTTTTATCAGGGGAAGGCCCATAATGCCCACCTCCTAGGGTAAATCTATATTTACATGTAAAACTTCTAAAGCACTGCTGGCAACCTGGTAATATCTAAATAAATGATATATGTAATTAAAGTTCACAAATGTTTCACTGTATCAGATTAGAATAAACCATAAGGATCCTTGTCAATTTAGTAAGAATGGTAGACAGAGTCCAGAACACAAAGAATAACATATTTGTAACTCATGAACCCCTTTTGGGGCATAGTATAAAATTTGATGTGTTATAAAATATCTATTTTACCATACATATGTACTAGCAATATTTACCCATGAAGGAATACATTTTGACTAGAAGAAAGAAAATTCCACTTACATGGATTTGGTGTTGGAAAAGAACATATGTGCAGAGAATCTGAGCTCTCCTTAGACACCAGCAGTAATGAACTGTCTACATGTCTCATTGACAATACTGCTTATACCTGATTCAGGAGATCTGTAGGGGTCACTCTCAAGATGTAAAGGCACACCTGATGTAGAACATGAGGTTATGAAGTAGCTTATGTCCACTTTTGTCTCTTTTGTATCTTATTTTCTGCATGTTTTACTGTCTTCTTTATTCTCATTAGTTATCAATGCTGGATTTCACCAGAACAAATCTTCTGTTGGCTAGTTTAATGATTTCCTTAATAGACTAAAAATACAGTACTTAAACTACATTATAGTTAAACTTATGTAGAATATAATGTAAGTTGTCAAAGATTTGATACAATAAAAATTTTAAAAAATAATATGACTGCTTTCCATTTAAACCATTAACACTTTTCTTAAAAAATTAATTCAGTTTTAAAGAATGACTTTTTAAAATATCATCCTATAATTTAAAAAAGTACTCCATATAGTACTTTACAATAATATATTAATAAATCCAAGTAACAGTAGATCAGGGTTTTCTATACGTACATACTAACATGTTTTCTGGAATAATATTAAGACATACACATAAAAGCTTAAATCAAGCTTTCAGAACACAATAAATATGTGTACTCTTACCTTCAAAAGACTAGTAATGATATGTGATTTTAAATTCTCTAGTTCAAATATATCTAAAAATAATTATACCAGTTAACATATAATGTAAAATATAACATTCTATAAAAGTAATAAATTCATTGGGGTTTTTGTTGTTGTTAATACATGAAATATGCATGACTTATTTGGCAAAAATAGAGAGTAAACTTCAACCAGGCTATACCACTAATAGCAAGTATACTTGGTATACTCAAATTACTTTTTGTTTTTCTAGCTTATTTTTCCCCATTCAGATAACTCCTATGAGACATTACCTCTTTTTCAGTATAGCAAAGGAATATTCAATTAGTATCCCTCATCACTTGTTTCAAGATCTCATATCTTGGGCCTTGTTCTTGTTTCAGAAAATCAAAAGTTCTTTTATGCAGAGTGGCTACAGAAACCTCATGCTCCTATGTATCTTCATGGAATACAGAATCACATATGGCTGATTAGTGGACCCAGAAATGGAACTGAGTGGCTACACTGCAAACATATTTCCACACAGGCTTCCCATTATCTCAGTCCTTTAAAGTATGAGTATCCAACCAATACCTAAGATATGAAGACATTGAAATATAATGTCAATACCTACTGTACAAAGATAGTTGGATATTCTCACCTGCTGGGAAAAGCATCTTCATAGAAAAACAAAGATACTATGATTGTATCACTATGTACCTAGCAAGTGGAAATTAATTTGTCCAAACTCATTATTTGGTGGCACAAATAATCAAAAAAAATAACCAAACTAAAATCAGGTATGTGATTTTTTTTGTTGTTTTGTTTTCAGTGAATTGAAGGGAAGCAAAGAGACTGCTTTAAGAATTTACAATAATATTCATATACCTAATAATTAAGCAAGGTATCTAACAAGGCAAAAGCCAGGGTTTAATGGCTTAAATGGAGGTTTCTCACAAGTAGAAGCAGAACTCTTTGTTCTTTCAGTCATTCACATAGCATCTCCACTAGGCCTCTTCCTTTCTAATTAAAAACATGTAGTTATAACTCTATAATATCATCACAGAAAATTGAAAACTTCTACAAACTTTAATATGCAACCATAAGTACAACAAGAAAACCTGACACCTTGAAGGTTAAATATCATCTACAGACACTCCATCTGGGGCAAAATGGGGTTTTCAGAAACCCCTTGGGTCATTTTTGTCAGGAAAATTTTTCTATTTATGTGTGCTGATACAGCATTTGCCTTTTTTCATCATTGCTACTTTTAATAGATTAGTTTGTTAAAGTATTTGGGAAAAACATGAAGCAATCTCTCATGGACAATCCCTAGAGGGAAAAAAAGTGGATCTTGCCAAGAATGAATAGCTGAGTGCTAAATGATATGAAAAAAACCGTAATGTAAAAAGAGAAATGAAATGGTTACTAAGATATGAGTTCCACATTTTGAAATATTTGCTTAAGTCAAGCAATAGTGAAACCATCCTGAAGGAGAAAGAAGCCCCAGTACCCTTATAATGACATAAAAATTAAATACTTCGGAATAAATTTAATCAAGGTGGTATAAGATAGAAATATCTGTATACTGAAAACTGTACAGCATTAATGAAAGTAATTGAAGATGACATATAAATTAAAAAATATCTCATGTCCACATATTTGATTAATAAATATTGTTAAAATGCCCATAATATACAAGGCAATCTAGAGATTCAACTAAAATACCAATGTCATTTTTCATAAATTGGAAAAACAATCCTAATATGTGCATGGAACCACGGAAGACCTCCAATAGCCAAAGCAATCTTTAGTAAAAATAATAAGGCTGGAGGCATTATAAGTCCCTGAATTATATAATTATATATGTGTATATATATATATATATGCACACACACATATATATACACACATGAATATATATGTAATATGTGTATGTGTATATATAAGTGTGTATATGTGTGTGTTGTGTGTGTTGTGTATGTGTATATGTGTATATAAAACAAAGCTATCATAATCAAGATATCACAGTTTTACATGAAAATAGATAAATAGACAAATGGAACAAGACAGAAAGCCCAAAATTAAACCCAAGTATATATAGTTACATAGGTTTTAATAATACACAAAGCAAATGATAGTCTCTTCAATATAAGACTTTGGGAAAAGTGGATACCAACATGCAGAAAAATGAAATTAGACCCTTGTTTTACACCATATATAAAAACTTACTTAAAATAGACTGTAAAAACCTTCCAGGTTATACCTGAAACTGTAAAGTTACTAGGAAAAAGCACAAAAGAACACCTGGATAACATTGGTCTGAGCAAAGATTCTTGGACAATATTACGAACTCACAGACAACAAAAACAGAAATAGACAGATGGGATTATATTAAGCTGAAAAGCTTCTAAACAGGAACAGGAAAAAATTAAGAGTAAAGAGATAATTCATACAATGAGAGAAGATGCTTACAAATAGTATGTCTGACAAGGAGCTAATACTCAAAACATACAAGGAACTCAAATGACTTAATAGTAAGAAAATAACTCAATTTTTTAAAATGGGAAAATGACCTGTATGACATTTTTCAAAAGAATACAAACAAATGGCCAACAGGAATATGGAAAAATGCTCAACATCTCCAATAATCAGGGAATGCACATCAAAATCACAGTAAGACATGACTCCACACCTCTTAAAATGGCTATTTTCAAAATGGCAAATGATAATAAGTGTTGGAGAGGATGTGGTGGTAGGGAACACTTGAAAACTGTGGGAATATAAATTAATGCCACTATTAGAAAAAACAGGAGATCCTCAAAAAATTAAAAATAAAACTAACGTGATCCAGCAATCCCATGTCAGGGTACTAAAGATATGAAAGCAATATCTCAAAGTGATATCTATCCCCTCATTTTAATTGCATCCCTATACACAATAGCCAAAAGGGAATCAACCTAAGTGTTCATCAATGGATGAATAAGTAAAGAAGATGGACATACACACACAATGGGAATACTATTCAGCTTCTAAAAAGGAAGGAAATTCTGTCATTTCCAACAATATGGATAAACTTAGAGGCCATTATGCTAAGTGAAATATATTAGGAATGATAAAAACAAATGCTGCATGATTTAACTTATATGAGGAAGCTAAAGAAGTCACTCATTGAGGCAGGATGGTGGTCTCCAGGTTTTTTGTGGTGAGGATATTGGGGAAGTATTGGTCAAAATGAACAGTTGCAGGTAGACAAGATGAGAAGTTCTGTAGATCTACAGTTAATACCACTATAATAACAATTTAATGTAGATTTGACATTTGCTACACTATTGAAAACCCTATGAATAGCCAAGAAACTGTTAGATATAGTGCCAGAAAATGAGTCACCAGGTTGGAAGGCATTCAAAATATGACTGAGGAATTGGTGTCCAACTCATAGTGACCCTATGTACAACAGGCAAAACACTACTGTCAGTGCTTCTCTGCTATTTGTAGTGTTTTTAATGTTGGATTGACCTTTGGGAGTGGGTTGCCAGGTCCTTCTCCCAAGCCTATGGTACCTGGTATTCCCAGGAGGTCTTCCATCCAAGTACTAACCAGGCCTGACCCTGTTTAGCTTTGGAGATCTGATGGAATCAGATGCCACAGTGGTAGGGCTGCAGGCATTCTAAACCGAGGTTTGCATTAATTCTGCTACAGACTTATAGCCATAAAATGCAGCTGTTGAAGTTGTCTTCTGATCCATAAGGAACCCCTAATAAACTCATTTTACTCATGAAGATGGCCTGGTATATAATTCATTCCTTGGAGTGGGGGTGCTGTTCCAGTTTGCAGGCAGATGTTAATTTTGCATCTCCCTAAAAACACCATGCAAATGATCTTTGTCATTTTGATAAAGGAGCCGAAACTAGATCCTTCACACTTGGAAGAATTACTGAACCTCAAATTCAGTTAGAAATTTGAATGACAATAATATACAAATTTTTTCTACAAAATCACCTCCAAGTAATGGTTCATCCTCTTTGTATGCATTTTTAATGAAGGGAATTAATAAATATCAGAGTATACCTAATAATAAAATTATATGAAATTGCCACAAATTAGGTTATATAGAATCTTCCAATAAAGTAGGCTCATTTCATTCATTTTGGCTTTACAATAAAACATTACAGCTAATTTCTACCAAGTAAGAAATTTACTTTTTCTCTAGAGCTTTGTAATAAGCAGAAAGTATATGGGATAAGCAGCCATATCTCAGTTTATGTTTCAGTTCCTCCCCAAGATGAGTTCTTGTCAAATAGTGTCCCACTGAGAGTCAATAGCCTAGAAAATATGTTGTAAAAATTCAGGATAAAATTCATGTGCTAGTTAACAATACATTGCTTTTCAGATCCCAAACGTCCTTCATTGCCTGTTCCATGTTAATGAAAATGGGCCCTGTAAGCATTTCTCCCCTGTATCTGGTCTACTATGATGTTAACATTTGCCAGTATAGTACAGTGAATCAGGGCATCAATTCCTGACTTAAGTGTGTTTCTGTTCACATCTTGTTCTGACTATGTAGTTTCCAACAGTGTGTGTGTTCCTATGTCTGGGGGGGAGAACCTGAATGGTGCTCATTTCACTGACATCTTCATGGACAAGTTCACACTGAGTTTCATTGGTATCTCTGTAATCAGATTCCAGTGAATCTTATAGGCACACTCTCAATAAATTTCTCGACTCTGACTATGTGCACTATGGTAGGAGGTATCTGCTAGTGTTGGCCCAGCTGCTCCCCAGCCTGCTTACCAACCCAGACCACAGTTCCTTATTCACCTAACCCAGTCTCTCAACACCTCATTGGGAGACTTCCAACTCTCTAGTACCAGAAAAATGTCTTGTGTACCAGTTTCTGTTCAGCTATTTGCCCAAGAAAACACAATTAACTTTTCTACCATTCAATAGACAACAATTCCACCTTTTCAGAGTATTGGAATCCCAGCCTGGGGGAGCAACCTACTCTCAAAATGTATACCTTTCTTAGATATTCAGCCTTCAGTCCAGGAGATTCTTCACTCCTTTATCATTAATCTCCTGGTAAAATTAATAATTGTACATAAACTTTCCTTGTTCAAATGAGGGAGGCTATGTGGTCTTATCTCTAATCAGACCTTGATTGACACAATGTAGAATACAGTGCAAGCATTATAGGCATAAGTGTCACCTTTTCTATACAACCAATGTGTAAGAAAAATAAAATCCATAAAGGAAAGAATTTATGTGAAGGCCAAAGTCCAAAGGAAAGGGATATCATTAAGCATGTTATTTCCAATAATCACTAATAATCCAATGTTATTAATCTAAATGTTATGTGACAAGATTATTTTAATATCAGTCAAATATTCTAGACTTATACTTTTTAGCTTCTAGACACGTTTCAGATTTCCAGTTAATTTATAAATATTTATTTACTAAGAAGCAATGCATTATGAAGATAAACATATGAGATGGGATACAATAAATCTGGATTATAACCCAACTTTAACTTTATGCTTAAGTAACCCTCTGCAAGTAATTGAAACTCCTTATGGGACTTGATGTTTTCATCCATGTATCAAGAAATTTGGGCTAGATTGCACCTACTACCTCTATATGTAATGCTCAATGATCCTCTTTAATTATTATCAAAAGTCACTTTTTTCCCCCAGATTTTTCTTATTGCATTTTTTACCTCAGCATTTCTGAGGGTATAGATTAAAGGATTTAACATAGGGGCCACCATAGTATAAAAGATAGCCACAGCTTTATCAATTGGCAGAGTGGTCACTGGGCGCAGATACACAAATATACAAGGTACAAAGAATAAGACAATTACTGTGACATGAGACACACAGGTGGAGAGGGCTTTATGCCTCCCCTCTAAGCTATAGTTCTTTAAGGAGTGCAAGATGACCACATAGGATCCCATCAAGAGGAAGAAGTTAAATAAGCAGATGAACCCACTGTTGGCAGCAACAAAGAGACCAAGCGTATGAGTGTCCATGCAAACAAGCTTCAACAAAGGGTACAAGTCACACATAAAGTGGTCTATAATATTAGGGCCACAGAAGGGCAGCCAGACTATGAAGAGGATCTGAATGGTTGCATGGAGGAATCCTCCAATCCAGGCCACCCCCACCAGAAGAATGCATAGTTTGTGGCTCATGATGATTGTATAGTGCAAAGGTTTGCAGATGGCCACATAGCGGTCATAGGCCATTACTGTCAGCAGGATGATCTCAGTGGCACCAAAAACATGTTCTGCATAGACTTGAGCCATACATCCATTAAAAGAAATGACTTTCTTCTCTTGAAGGGAATCCACAATCAATTTAGGAGCTGAAGAAGAAGTATAAATCATGTCTATCAAAGAAAGGTGACTCAGAAAGAAGTACATGGGTGATCTCAAAGTCTGGATATTGATAATAGTGACCACAATGAGCAGGTTGCCTGAAAGTGTTATAATGTATAGAATCAAAAATATAACAAACACTACTTTCTGCATTTTGGTGTCCTGTGTAAGACCTATTAAAATGAATTCGGTCACATTCCTTTTATTCTCCATCTGTGTGACGTGGTTGATAGAAACTCCAGGGTGAAATATTTTTTAGCTCTAGAAAAACAAAGGAAAGCAATCATAAAAGAATTAAGTAGTTCAAAACTCTGCCTTTTCAGTACTCTGACATTTCACAAATGATTCTCTCTCCTCCCAAAACTCTCTAGGAATATAAAATTCAAAACTTCTCTTACTTGGCTCTCTTAGTTTTGTTTTTTTTTAATTTTCCTAACCTCAAAAATATTCTTAGAAGACATATGACACCCCCCAAAAAAGGGATTTCATTTCCTATGGTCAGGGGAGAAATTGCAAAGCTTCACTTTAATATCATTATGATGCAATAAGGTAGTAATTACAAATAATAAATTTAGAGACTAACAAGACTTAAATATATATATATAATATATTTACATATAATATATATTTAATTATATTTTATTTCATATATATATGAAATGAAACCAGGTAATAGCCTGTATACCTTAATTGTCTGCAGCCATAGCACCCTGGCATCCAATCTCACCTGATCTCTAAGCTAAGCAGGATCAGCTTGGTTAGTCCTTGGATGGAAGAGCAGCTGGGAATACCAGGTGCTGGAGGCAAGAGAAAAGGACCCAGCAACCCACTCCCAAAATATTCAGCCATTGAAAATCCTATGAATAGCAGAGAAAAACTAACAATACTGTCAGGCATGGCTGTGTAGGGAAGTGTTTCATTCTGTTGTACATCAGGGTCACTATGAGTCAGACCTAACTTGATAGCACCTAACAAGAACAACAAATACCTTAATTATGATTGTGTAAACATACTAGATCTACAGTCATACCACCTTAGCAACCAGTCTCATTTGATCTCAGAAGCTAAGCAGAGTCGAGCTTACTTAGTACTTGGATGGGAGACTGCCTGGGAATACCAGGTGACTAGCAAGGAAATACTGACAATAGTGCCTGGCATAGCACAGTGTCAGGTAGTGTTTCATCTGTTGTACATAGGGTCACTATGAATCAGATCCAACTGCCACCTAAAAACAATAAACACACTAGAGGCAAAAAGTTAATATTATTCACAGAATTAGGACTTAAAGATTATAAGATTAACATGGATATTTCAAGAATAAAATTAGAATTTAGAATTTTGCATAAAATTTATATAGATTGTGTTTCAACTATGTTAAAACATGTATGAGTTCCTTTTTTTACATCCTTGCCAAAATGGGTGGAACTATATGTTAAGTGAAATAAGCTAGACAAAAACAAATACCACATGTTCTTCCTCATATGTGGAAGCTACAAAAAAAAAATCAACCTAGATGTAGAATAGTGATAATGGGAATGGGGGAAGGATAGGTAAAAAGAAGATGCAAATGGATACCAAACACAAGCAGAAATAGTAAGAACTGATTCTCTACAGCACATTTGGATTATAAGAGTTCACAATAATCTATTATGTATTTTGTGAAGATCTTAAATAGAGGATCAAAGGCTCCAAACATAAAAAAGTGACAAGGAAAGGAAAATGCTAATTACCCTGATTTGATCAGTACAAACTATATTCATAGTCAAAACAGCACATTGTAGTCCATTAATATGTATAATTATTGTGTTAATCAGTTAAATTAAAAATATGACAATATGTAGCCATTAAAAAGATGGCAGATTAGAAGTAGCATCCAGGTGATACGGCAAAACAAGAGTCAGAATAGGAAGGAGTGGACTCTATGTCAAACAGAGAAAGACTAGAAAAGCAAAGAGATCACAAAGGAGGTTACAAGGTGGTATCAAAGTGCAGGATGGAGCTGAGCAAAGAGAGGGAGGGAGGAGGACACACCTCCAACCTCCAGCCATGGCTCCCCAGTGGGGGAAGGGAACTGGAGCCCTCTCAAAAAAAATGGCAAGCCAGACAGACCTGGCAGACAGACTGGCAGACCCACAGGATAAGCCTCCAGTCTTTGAAGCCCTTGGATCCATTCAGGAGATAAGCAGGTGTGGATGAACAGTGGTTCTTCCTAACTGGTGCGGTCAGCTTTGGAGAAGAGTTTCATTTTGCCTTATCCATATCTCAGAGGGTTATGACCAGGTGCTATCATGAGAATAAACTTAATGTGTGGGGTTTAGCTACTCTGGGGGCCTGAAAAAAAGGAACAATCACCAGTCAGGGAGCCTGAGGATAACCGGCCACAACCCCAATGTGCAACACCTATAGCAGGCAGTTACAGGTAGGGAAAATTTGGATGCTGACTAACTGACAGAATCAGGCAGCAGGAGGGTTGAGCAGAGTGGTTAGTATCCCCAGACTCAAGGTAAAGGAAACAACCCCACCTCCTGAGAGAAACTTTGAAGAGTGGCAACTCTGAAGTGAGTTCAGATAAAAAGACTCCAACTGACCCCTACCTCTACCTAAGCAGACTCCAATATTTGAGGACACACAAAGAATCCCTTCAGTACTTTATCTGTTGTTTTCTTCTTGTGCTGGGGATTGAACCCAGTGCTTTGCATCTGGCAAGAGAAATTCAGCAAAGAAATTGAGATGGGGAAAGCAAACTGAAATGTTGGAAATGAAGATTTTAATAAATCAAATAAAAAATAATGGAAAGCATCAGTAGTAGACTAAATCAAGCAGAAGATAGAAATATTACATTCATATATGAACAAAGACAAAAAAGAAAGAATGTAACTACAGTTTCCAAGAAGTCTTAGACATGATCAAGACACCAAATCTAATAATCCAGGGGTTAAAAGAAGGAACTGAGATAAACAAATGCATAGAAAACTATTCAGTGAAATTATAGCAGAAAATTTCCCAAATCTAGGAAAGATATGAGCAACTAACCACAGGAGGAATTCAGAACCCCAAAGAGACATCATCAGAAAAAAAACACAACATGACAAATTGTAGTTAAAATGTGAAGACTACAGAATAAAAAAATAATTTTAGAAGCTATAGGAGAATAACTCCAACTCATTTACAAAGAAAAACCCATCAGAAAAAGTCCAACATATCAGCACAAACCCTAAAATCCAGAAAAGTATGGAATGATTTATTTCAAGCACTGTAAGTAAATAACTGCCAACCAAGATTATTATGTCCAGGAAAGTTATTTAAAATCAATGGAGAAATAAAGATCTTACAAGACAAGTATACATTAAGCAATTACCACCAATCTAGCATTGCATAAGTTACTTAAAGGAATTCTATACATACAGGAGGAAGAAATTCTCAATCATGACAGCATAGGAAAGAATAATCGTCATAAGCGGAACAGATGAACTAATGAGAACTAGTAATCAGTCACATATACTTCAAAACACTGGTATCTCCAAATATGAATAAGTGAGAAAAATAAGAATGAATAGTATGTGAACCAACCAAGTAAACACTCAACTACACAATTACAAGAATCAGCAAAACCCCCTCAATAATAACCCTAAATATAAAAGTTCTTAACTCTCCAACTAAAATAGACTAGGAGATTGGATTAAAAGACAAAGTTAAACAATTTGTCTGAAAGAAGCACATCTCATTGGCAAGGACACTAACTGAAAGAGAAAGGATGGGAATGGAAATAACAAGCAAGTGGAAGCCAAGGAAAAGGAGGAGTAGTCACTCATATATCAGATGAGGAAGACTTCAAATTAAAATTGGTCAGAAGAGATAAACAAGGTCACTACATATTAATAAAGGTAACAATCAGTCAAGAAGACATAATTATTATAAATATACATGCACTAAACATCAGTGCACCCAATTTCATATGACAGACACTAATAGAGATAAAAGGTGAAATACATTCAGATACAAGAACACCAGATGATTTCAATACCCTGCTCTCATTAATGGATAGAACATCCAGACATATATAAACAAAGAAAATCCAAATTAAACAGCACAATAGATCAATTGGACTTAATAGACAGCTATAGAATATTCCATCCAAAAAGTACAAAATATACATCCTATGGAACTTTCTCTAAAAAAGATAACATTTTAGGCCATAAGTCATCTTTAAAAACACAGAAAAATTGAAGTAATTTCATATGTCTTGTCAGGCCATATGGAATAAAACTAGAAATCAACAGCAAGAGAAATTAATTATGTAAGCACATAGGGATTGAACAATACACTCTTAAACAATCAATGGGTCCTTGAGGAAATCAGAGAGGAAATCAAAATATTACTAGAATCAAATGCAAAGTAAAACACGACCAACCAGAATCTTTGAAATATACCAAAGGTGGTTGTAATTGGAGAGTTTATAACTATGAGTGCCTAAATTAAATAATCAGAGCAGATTCAAATAAATGACTTAATTATATATCTCAAAGTATTAGAAAGACAAAAATAAGCAAAACCCAAAACTAGTAGACAGAAAGAAACAATAAAGGACAGGGCAGAAATTAATGAAATGTACACATTCCATTACAGAAAGAATTTATGAAACAAAAAGCTGGTTCTTTGAATAAATAAACAAGGTTGACATTTGCTTAGCCAAACTAACCAAAAGAAATAGACAGAAGACTAAAATTAATAAAATTAGAGGTGAAATAGGGAACATTGTAGCAAATACCAGTGAAATCCAGAATCATTAGGGAATACTTTGAAAACTTATATTCCAAATCACTGGAAAACATCCATGTGATAGATAAATCCCTAAACACATATGACCTACCTAAATTAAATCAACAGATATAAACAACTTAAACAGATATAAACAACTTAAACAGATATAAACAACAAACAACTTATAATGAAAAGTGTGATTAAAACAATAGTAGTCTTCTAACAAAGAAAAGCCCAGGACTGGATGAATTCACTGCCAAATTCTACAAGAACTTTAAGAATTCACACCAATGCTCTTCAAATTATTCCATAAAGTGAAAAACAGAACACTATCAAACTCATTTTATAAAGTCAGTATTACCCTGATACCAAAACGAGATAAAAGAAAAACCATAGACCAATTTTCCTGATGAAAATAGATGCAAAAATCCTTAATAAAATACTTGCAAATTGACTTTGACAACACTTTGAAAAGATCATACACTATGATCAACTTGGTTTCATTCCAGGGACACAAAGGTGGTTCAACATACTCAAGACGCTAAATGTAATATAGCACTAAGAAGACTCAACAGAAATCATATGATCATCTCAATAGATGAAGAAAAATCCTTTGACAAAGTTCAACTTCCTTTCATAATAAAAGCCCAGGAGAAACTAGGAATTGAAGGAACATACCTCAAAATACTAAAGGCACTATATGAAAAACCAGCAGCCAACATCATCCTAAATAGAGAAAAACTGAAAGCATTTCCTCTAAAATCAGGAATGAGACATGTTGACACTCTCCACTGAAATTCAATATAGTAATTGAACTCTTACCCATAGCAATAAGGCAAGATATAGAAATAAAAGGGATACAAATAGGAAAGGAAGATGTCAAATTGTCCCTTTTTGCGGATGATTTGATTCTATACATAATACCCTAAAGACTCCACCAGAAAACACTTAGAGCTGATAAATACTTTCAGCAAAGAAGCAGGATACAACATCAATATAAAAAAATCAGTAGCTTTTCTGTATACCAATAATGACCAGGCTGGTAAAGAAATCAAGAAAACAATCCTGTTCAAAGTAGCTTCAAAAAGCATAAAATGCCTAGGAATAAACCTAACCAAGGACATGAAAGACTTCTACAATAAAAACTTTAACACTGAAGAAATAAATTGAAAACATGAAATGATAGAAAGACCTCCCATGCTTATGGATCAGAATTCATACTGTGAAAATTGTTATATTACCAAAAGCAATCTATAGATTTAGTGCAAAGCCCATCAAAATCCCAAAGACATTCTTCACAGAAATATAAAAAACAATCCTAAATTCATACAGAAGTACAAAGACCCCAAATCCTTTAAGCAATACTGAGCAGAAAGAGCAATGTAGGGGTCATCACAATACCTGATTTCAAATTATACTACAGAGCCATAAAAACATAAAAGCATGATACTGGCACCAAAAAAGACATATAGACCAATATAATAGAATGAAAGATTCTGAAATAAACCCATGTAGCTACAGCCCCCTGATGGTTGACAGTGGTGCCAAAAATATAAGTTGGAGAAAAAACAGCCTCTTCAGCAAATCGTCCTGGAAGAACTAGATATCCTCATGTAGAAGAATGAAACTAGATGCCCCTCTCTCATTTTATGAATATCAGTTCAAAATGGATCAATGACCTTAATTTACAATCTAGAACTTTGAAACTGCCAGAGGAAAATATAGGGAAAACACTTCAAGGCATAACCATATGCAAAAACTTTCTGAAAATGACCCCAATAGCACAAGAAACAATAGGAAGATTTGACAAATGGGATCGCATGAAATTAAAAAGCTTTGGCTCAGCAAAGGATACAGTTATCAGAGTGAAGAGACAGCATACAAAATGAGAGAAAACCTTTGCCAGCTACATACCTGGCAGAGGATTAATATCTGGAATACATAGATAGCACAAAAAGTTAAACACCAAAAGAATAAAGTATCCAATCAAAAAAATGGGCAAATGAACTGAACAGAGAATTATCAAAAGAAGGAATACAAACAACCAACAATCATTTGAAAAAATGTTCAACATCCCTAGCCATCAGGGAAATGCAAATCAATACTACCTCGAGATACCATCTCAACCTAGTCAGAATGACAAATATCAACAAAACAAACAGCAGATGTCAAGGATTCAAGGAGAAAGGAACCCTAGTATACCCCTGATAAGAATGAAAATTATTACAGCCACTATGGAAATTAGTGGGCTGGGATTTAGCTCAGTTGGTAGAGCACTGCACTGCAGTCTCTGAGGCCTGAGTTCAATTCCTAGCACCTCAAAAATGGGAGAAGGACCTGGCAATACACTCCCAAGGCAATCCTGAAACAATGTGCCATTGAAAACCCTATGAGGGTCGCTATGAGTCAGAAATGACTCAACAGCACCTAACAACAACAAATGGAAATTAGTAATGGAGATTCCTCAAAAAATGAAAAATGGAACTACCATTTGACCCAGCTGTGCCATTCCTGCATATATTCCTGAAAGAAAATGAGTCAACATACCATAGAGATATCTGCTCACAAATGTTTATTCTGGTACTATTCACAATAGCCAAAATCAACCTAGGTGTCCATCGACAAGTGAGTGGATATATACCCCATGGAGTTTTATTCAGTCATGAAGAAGAAATAAATAATGGCATCTGCTGGAAAATGGATGGAACTAGAGATTACCATGTTAAGTGAAATAAACAAGACCCAGAAAGACAAACATCATACGTTTTCTCCCATGTGTGGATATTAGGTCTTAATATTTACTCAATATTAAAATAATTAGGCCATGAAAATAGAAAGGGGCCTATATATGGACAGAAAGGGGACTAAAGCAAAGGGGAAGGAGGCAACTACAAAGGGTCATTGGGGAAAAGAAGAGAAATATCTTATGTTTTACCCTAAAGGCAAAATCTGAAATATACACACATACACAAGACATGCAAGTAGAAGGAGAACCACTGGAAGGGAAGAAAGGGATCAAGAGACAGGGGTTCATGACAGGGTAATGGAGGAGGGTGAGCATGAGCAATGTACAATGATATGCATGTATGGAAATGTCATAATGAAACCCATTAAGTTGTACACTAACTAAAACTCACTAATAAAATGTGTAGCTGTAATAGTGTAGACCTGTATTCCCAGCAATCAAGAGGCTGTCACAGGAGAATTGCAAGTTTTGAGGCTGAGGATCACAACTTCAAGATCAGCCTGAGTTGCATGAGACCCAGCCTCAAAGACATGAAATAAAACCAAAAATATATAAACATGTATATGTATGTATATATGTATATGTATATGTGCCTATATCCATACCACTGTGGCATCTGGTCTCATCAGATCTCAGAAGCTAAGCAGGGTCGAGGCTGGTTAGTATATGGGTGGGAGACCGCCTGGAAAAACCAGGTCCTGTAGGCTTAGGAGAAGGACCCTGCAACCCACTCTCAAAAAACAATTAGCCATTGAAAACCCTATGAATAGCAGAGAAGTGTGACAATAGTGTTTCCTCTACTGTATGCAGGGTCACTATGAGTCAGACACTGACTGGATAGCACCTAATAACAACAACATGTGTATATATGTGTGAGTATATGTATATGTATATGTACATGTATACATATACATATACATATACACACACATATATACACATGCACACACAGAGAGACAGAAAGAAGTTGATAAGCATATAAATTAAGCTAATTAACATAGGACATTAAATTAAGGATCTGAGATTATTTATTTATTTGGTATTTTCTAAATTTCTGTAGATTATATTACTGACTTTATAATCACATAAGAAATATAATTACTATAATTGAATCCATGAATTTTCAAATTGAGTCAAATATAGGAGACAACAAATACTGGCACATCATGGAAACCCAGGCTAGGATTTAGCTCAATTGATAGAGTGCCACTCTGCAGTCTCTGAGATCCCAAATTCGATTCCTAGCACTGCAAAAGTGGGAGAAGGACACAGCAATCCACTCCCAAGGCAATCCCAAAACGATCAGCCATTTAAGGGTTGCTAGAGGCAGACATGAATTGACAGAAACTAACAACAACAACAACAACATGGAAACCCAGAAAATATATGAATGTGATTAAAGTAATGCTGTAATGTGCTCATGAAATAATTACCGATTCACCAAATGAACATAGGGTGAGGGCACGAGTAGGCACTAACTGCTCCTCTGAGATCAGGACCAAGGATACAGCTGCAGTGACTGTCCCACAGAACACTTAGAATCATCCTGGATATCATCTTTAACTACAAGCCAAATATTATTTCTAGTTTTCACTTATACCATTAGTCAATAATTTATAAAAGTCATCAATAGATTAAGTCTGAATAATCACCCAGAAAACATTTCTATTTTCATTTATTTGATGAAGAATTGCATATCACTCAATCAAACTTCAAGTTAGTATTTAAGTTTTGCCATTATGAATTCTCAAATTTTCCTTGAACTCAGCTTATTTTTTAAAAAATTAAGTTTTGTTAAAACACAAAGGCCATGAGGGTAAAGTGAATTGTCCCCATTTACATGTGGGCATGATACATAATAAGGCACATGGAAAAGGATCCTCTTTCCAGATGATGCTATGAATGCTTCATTGAAAAGCTGGGCTTACAGCTCCCAACCCAGCATTGTGACCCCCCTTCTGGATTGCCTACTGTCTCAGAACATCCTTCCTGGGACATGAACCCCTGAGCATAAAACTGAGAGCACATTTAATTGCCAATTCTTCTCTAGGAAGATATTTTGGGGAAATGTCTTGAATATGTTGGGAAACCCAACAAAGGACTAATAGGTTTTATATCTTTCTGAAGGTTTGCACCAAAGATTACACCTCAGAATCAAAACCAGACAAAAAGCCCCAAATTCTGCTCATTCATCATCACTATTTCACGTTTTAGTTCAATTTCTTATAAATCTGGAAGTAATCTGAATGTATTTAATAAATAGTTCTCTTACAATTTTAATCATCCTCTTTTTTTCGCCACACCACAGACACAAACAGAAAGCAAATCAGTCACCTGTCAAAACTGATGTCTTTGATGTTAATTGGCAGACTCAATCACAAAATCAGTTCCTTTTTCTGTCCTAGTACAAACACTAATAGAGGACCCATTAGCACTCAAATCCTCTAATACCCATGTAATTGCAGAAAAGCAAGAAAATCTGACCTTCTATAAATCCCTCAGAATGCAATTGAAAGGGAAGGACCTAAACTGAAGAAGTTCTTCCAGGAGAAAACTTTGTTACCTAATTGAAATTCCACATACCCAAACATTTTGAAATAAAACTTTGACTATTATCTATGCTTTTCCTGGTTCTTAATAGCATGCAGAGGCTTATTTTTCTACCACATCCTCCTTATATTTTTGTTGAGTACTTACTGTATGCTGGGCACTGTACTAAATAGTTTATCTGAATTGTTTCAGTTAATGTTCAGAACAATGTTATGGTGTTGGTGTGCTTTATCCATGTTTTTTTTTTAATGAAACTCTGGTTAGGAGAATCAGCATTGACAGAGTTTGGATGAGTGGGCTAGTGCCTAAAGCCACCACTTGTGACCAAAGGAAGCCCACTGCAGTACTTTTTCTAAGCTGTAAAATTTAGAGTCAGGTGTTAATAAGTTCAAGTTTCCACTGGACAGGAGCTAGAAATGTCATACATTAAAAATCATCAGGTACCTTGAATTTTATCAACTTATCCTGACCTTAAAGATGAAGAGTTAGAAGACAAAGCAAGTAAGGACCAAGGAAACAACTAATCCATTAGTGGCAGAGGATAAGAAAAATCTGGGTCTACTAATGTCAAACACTGATTTTTTTTCCAACACATCTTACAAACCTTAGGATTCTATAAGGCGAATACACAGAAGGAGAAATGAAATAACACTACGAAGGCAGAAAATTAACTTTCAATTTATATTTATCAATTCATGTATTCTTTTCCAAGAGAGCTACATCTGACATTAAGGATGCAGAAATTCAGTCATGTTGCCAGCACCAGATCCATTGAAGAAGAAATAAGCTTTCACCTGGTTAGAAAAATATCTGAGAGAGTTTGACAAACTCAAAAAAGGATCCCTCAGCACTTTAATATGCCCAATCACAGCAGAAGGTACACTCGTCCCTTACAGAACCTATTTTTTTTAATGCATTCACCTTTTGGATTTCAGTTTTTGAACTATGGTGTTCGTTTGTAAAATAGAATTCAGATGCCATTCCACTCCCTCCCGTGCTGACCTGTCTTGACTTCAGTGAAGGTCACACACCTTTTCTCGGCTTCACTTCCAATTTGTCGTATTTTCTTCTCAGTTGCATCTCATATCTCTTCCTATCAGTGCAAGGTGAAATATTCCCTATTTCATTCCAGGGAACTATCAAATGGAACGTTGTTTCAAGACAATGAGTGACTATACATAAGCCAATCTGACTATCAAAACCATACACACCATATGTATGTCCTACCTAGGACGAAGCTCATGGGGACTCATCCAGCTACTGCGCTGTCTCTGCATTCAGAAACTGAGAAACTGGCTTTTTCACTTTCATAAATAATAAACCTTTTCCTCATAAATTGTAGATGGATTCCTTTCTTCAGTTTAGGAAAACAAACATTTCTTCAAAACATCCTAAAACATCTAGAAGCAATCAGAAAGTAACGGTTCAATTATTTTAATCACAAATCCCTGGGGGCAGATGGAAGTATGAGAAATATGATTAAGAATCAGCACTTCTAGAAAACTTACTGTGGATGCCTCTGTATTTAAGGGTAATGTCCAATGTGTTCAGGAAAACCAAGTATTCACCATATGTAGCTATTCAAACAGCCCTTCACAGAACATGTATTTCCCCAATCCTCATGACCGGACAATATAACAAGAAGCAGAGAATGTTGAGATGGCAAATTTTTTTCAGATGGATTCACCAAGTTTTTTCAAAGCTCCAGTGCCTTTGACACTCACATCAAGATTTTTTAAAAGAATAAGAAAATGGTATGTTGAATGTGAAATTCAAAGTTCCCAAGTACTAAAGACAATCGTTGGATCTCTTCCTGCACCTAGAACCACAGTGACAGAACAAGAGACACAAGTTTTCTTCCACTAAATACTCCCCTTAATTCTGTCCTTTAAATAAGAAAATAGTTTTTGCTGGAATCATAATATGTATAGAGGCTACTGAAAATTTTATTGAAGGACATACCCTTTTGTCTAATGTGTTGTCCTTCCAGGAATTAATTATAGCTAAATTTTTTTTAAAGACTTTACCTTAGAAATAGATGGATTGGAGTATTTATCTATAAACAATGCAGCTTCAACTTTCCTTCGAAGTTGAAACTAATTTATTATGAGCCTGCACCTCTGGTCTGGAATATTTGGTGATAAAGCACTTCTCTCCCATACCCTTGAGGATAATGAACTGGGACGTGAAGGACTCTAAATGCTGTGTGAATAACAACCTGCAGTTCACACAGGTTGTATCCCTAAGGAAATTTCCTCACTCTCTGAGGTAAGGAAGAAGGCTGAGATATTGAATTGGTCTCTCACAACTATAAACACATCAAACATATTCTGTCCATTGGAATGAACCTTAGATCTTTATATACTCTCAGGCAGACTGAAACCCAGATTTGGAAGTTAAATATAGGCTAAAATCCTACTGCAAAGTTTCTCAGTGTATAAACCAAAAATCTATCCTGATTTTTATGCCTTTCATTGACAACTTTTGCAAGTGTAGGAATTCCACTGGCTACTCAAAGGAAGAAGCTTCACCTAAGCAAAGAGACTTCAAATTTTCTTCACATATAATACTCTCATGATAGTGGATATTTGTGTGGCCAATATGTCCAGACATCTTACAAACACATAAAGTAGCAAACAACTCCAGGCTGCTGTTAAATTACATATCATAAAATTGTAAACACCTGCTATACTTACATGTGTGCCTAAGCAGTAGATGAAAATCCAGTAAAAATACCAGTAATAGTAGCTATCAATAATGGCTATCATTACTGAGCACTGTGTTCTTTATTCTACTAATATGGTATTTTTGCACTGACTGGTTTACATATATTGAAACAACTTTCCTATTCCTGGGATAAACTCAATTTGGTCATGGTGTACAATAGTTTTATAGGCTGCTGTATCTGTACTCATAAGAAATGGTGGTGGTTTTCTTTTGTTCTGATATCTTTCCTCAGCTTTGATATCAGAAAGATATAGGTTTCACAGAATAAGTTTAGCAGTTTCGCCATCCTTTCCTTAGGAAAGTTCATGAAGGATTGGTGTTAATTAGCTTTTAAATGTTTGGTAGAATTCACCATTGAAGCCCCTGTGACCTGCATGTTTTCTCTGGGGTGAAATTTGTAAATTACTAATTCAAGCACGTTACCTATTGTAGACATATTCATGTTATCTACTTTATTTGAGCCAATTTCAGTGGCTTGTGTCTTTCTAAGAATTTGTCCATATCATGTAAATTATGTGATTTGTTGGCATGTAAATCTTCATAGTATCCCTTAAAATTCTTCTTTATGTTTGAAAAAGTCATTGTTAATATTTCCCTTTTCATCACTGTTCAAATAATTTGAGTTTATTGTCTCATTGCTTTTTGGGTCAATTTAGCAAAAAGCTCAAAACTTTGGATATCTTTTCAAAAAACTCACTTTTGGTTCTCTCTCTCTCCCTCCCTCCCTCCCTCCCTTCCTTGATGTTTTTCTGTCTCTCCCCTGTGGTCTCTGTGTCCCCCTAAAATTCATATATTAAAACCTAAACCCCAATGTGAGGGTATTCAGAGAGGAGACTTTGGGAGATGATCATGAGGGCAAAACTCTCACAAATAGCATCCTTATAAAAGAAACTGAAGATAGATGCCTTGCTCCTTCCACCATGTGACATTATAGGAAGAAGATAGTCATCTAGAAGCAGGAAGTGAGCCCTCAACAGACATTAAATTTACAGTAGGCTTAATGTTGGACTTTCCATCCTCAAAAATAAAAAAATCACATATTTCCAACATACAACAGAGTATAGTAACTTTTTCCATTCTAAAAGGAAGGAATGGGAGTCATAGCAAGTGAAGATCAGACCAAAGCAAGACCAATACACAGGTTGGCAAGCATTGAATTCTGCATCTCTGTGTCTGGCATCTGGGACATGTGGTGGAATCATCTGGAGTCACACATGGGCAGCTCTGCCCCTATGGCGTTGTCATTTGCAGTTCACATGGCTCTCTTAGGCTGACTCCACTCATTGCTGGCAGCTTTCCTTGGCAGATGTTTCATGTTGCTGGCATCTCCAACATCCTGGTGTTTCCATTGATGCTTAGGTTCCACCTTCAAAGCTTTATGCATCAGCCCCTTGTAGGCACTCAACAGGGAATCTGAATCTGCCACACATTGTCTAGCTTCACAGGCTATTCTCTGGAACCTTGGTGACGCCACACATAGCCCTCTAACTCTTGCATTCTCCATGCCTTTAAAACCACTGCCTCATGGACAATGCCAGGGTTTGCTGCCAGCTCTAGCAATGGTCTTTGTTTTCATTTTTAAATGACTAGAATAATTGAGCAATTTTTCATGTGGTTAATTTTCATTTGTACAACATTCTGGCTTAAATGTCATTGTCATTCTTTTACTAATTGTATATTAAAATTTTCTTACTACTGAAAGTTGAGGCTTTATTCTATATTCTGGACACAAGTTCTTAACTGTAGTATTTGCACATATTTTGTTTCTTTATATGGCTCTTCTTTCCATTCTCTCATAAAAATCTGAATAAAAGAATATGTCAGATTTTATGGAGTACAACTCACCACTTTATTCTTTAATTGATCATGGTTTTTTTGTCATATTAGAGAAAATTTTGCCTAATCCAAGATCCCCAAAGTTTTCTCTGATGTTACCCTTTAGAAGTCTTATACTTCTAGGTTTAACTTCTCAGTCCATTATCTATTTGTTATTGTTTATTGCACAAGGTGCTGACCTCAGTTCACATTTTGCAAATCAATATCCAATGACCTCATCATCTTCTGTTGAAAAGACCATCATAATCATAATAATTGCCTCTGTACTTGTGTCAAAAAAATACCTTTATTATGGGGTCTATGTGTGATTATCTATTTGGTTTCATTCATCTATATACACATCCTTTCCCTAATATCACACTTTATGTTAAATATAGAAATCCAATAATGTGGGTGACTTTGTTCTTTTTCAACGTTATTTTTGGCTATTCTAATATTTTGTTTTTATACAAAATTCTTGAATCAGTTGGTCAATTTTAAAAAATGCTTAGTAGTAATTTTCTATAATTTTTTGAAACTACAAATCTATTAAAGGAAATTGGAAGTGTTAAAGAGTACTCCAATTTGTGACTATATTATATCTCCTCACATGTTCACATATCCTTTGATTTCTTTCGTCTTAATGTTGTGTAATTACAGCTCATGTTCTTGTTACTCTTAGGTGCCATTGAGTCAGTATCCAACTCACAGCAACCCTACATACAACAGGGGAAAGAATATTGTCAGGCCTTCTCTGCTGTTCATAGGGTTTTCTACGGCAGATTGATTTTGAGGAGTGGGTTGCTGGGTCGTCTCCCAATCCTACAGCACCTGGTGTTCCCAGGCATTTTCCCATCCAAGTATAAACCAGGCCCAACCCTGCTTAGCCACATAGCCTGACAAGCTTCAGATTCACCAGGGATGGACAGATATCTTCCCGCCCACTACAAGGCAGGAGTAGTGAGACCACAACAGGATTCAGAATGCTAGATTGGATAGTATCCGGCAATAAGACCTAATAGTAGTACCCCTATGCTCCCAGCATAGGCATTTGGGAGGCAATCTCTGGGTTGGGTTTGCAGAGCCTGGACTCCGTGGGGCACAAAAAATTCCTGGAAGGTCACCATAGGTTGTACAGCCTCTCTGACAATAGAACAGGGACAAATATTTCACAGGACAATCTCTGCAAACACCCAGTGGCCTGCTTCAGCCTGAGAGACTGCATGGGTACCCACCGTATCCACCCAGGAGAGAGAAGCTTCACAGAAGCCCAGCCCATAAGCCAGCCTGCTTCTAACAAGAGAACTGATAGGGAAGAGCCATTTCCTGCAGGAAGTTCAGTTGCTTGAAGGAAAAAAGACAGATCCTTATCAGAAGACTTAAAACTGCTGCAGATAGTGGGAAAACCATAGGGCCCTGAGCTCTACAATATATAATACTCCCTAATTCACTTCATTGTTCAGATACCTCTTGAGAGGATAGACAGGTATTTTTATTGTGTGTGTATGGCTTATTTGGTGTGTGCATGTGTGTGTATGTGCCTGAATTAGTTAATTACTTTCTATTTAAATTTAAATTTAAATTTAAATTTCTATTAGTCTCTGTTCTGTCTCTCCTATTTCTTCCTCTCCTTTCCCCATAACTTCCCCCTCCTCATATCCTGGTAGCTAAACAGAATCTGCTGCCTCTGTAGCCTCCAGGCCCATTAGAATAATGAATTAGAAAATGGAAAACTGAGGAGTGGAGAGTCCAGGTTGCAGATAAGAGGGTCACAAGCTGATGGTCCACTGAACCTAGGAGATCTGATTAAAAACTAAGCACATTTTGAGTCAAGTAGAGATGGTAAACCAAAGTAAGAGCCCCACAGACTAGACAATCAAGGAAGCACACTTCACCCACTAAACAAATGAGTGACTGGGATCTCAGAGATCAGAGGAATCTGAACAGGATGGGACTGAATTCAGAGTCTGCACCAGATCCCTGTCTAGGGTTCTGAAGCTGTAAAATACTGGTCTGAGGAGTGAAAATAAAGTGCCAGAGACTCAGCACTACACAAACTCAAAGGAATAACAGAGGGAGAAGTTCTGCACACTTGGGAGAGAAAAAAACTAATTCCTGAAGCATATAATGGGGAAAGAACGTCATAAGCCTACAAGAGATGCAAAGGGGCAGACTGGATGTCAAGACTCCACTGACCAAAGTCTCCCAATAAATTCCTACAATGAATCCCAACTCCTAGAGTTCTCTGAAGTAGAATTCAGAGTTTTAGTTATTAATATGCTAAGAGAAATCAAGACTAATGCCAGCACCCTTGAAGTCCTTGAGAAGAAGGTATCTTACCTTCTTCCATTCTCTCCTCCCAGATAGAAATGATTAGGAAAAATCAAGTGACAATCCTTGACATGCAAACCAAGCTGAATGAAGTAAACTCTGAAAAGAATCCCTTTCATTGAGACTGGATGAGGCTGAGCTATGAATTTCAGACTCTGAGGAATCAATCCAAGAAATTAAATACATACAGTCAGAAATGGAAACAATAATGAAGGAATTTAAAAGAGATTTCCAAGAAGCCTCAGAAAGGATGAAAAAATGACACTTAAGAATTTTGGTGTCCCAGAAGGAGAGGAAAGTTCCACCAGAGGACTAGGAAATCTAGTTTAGGATATCCTCAAGGAAAATTTTCCAGAAGTAATCCAGGATCTGGATACATACACAACTGAAGCATTCAGGACCCCACCCAGATTAGACCAAAATAGGTCGTCCTAGAGACATATCATGGCTTGAATGCTTTCATTAGGCATCAGAGAAGCTATTCTGAAGGCATCAAGGGAGAAATCCCTGATAACTTTTAAAGGAAAAGCCTTTAAATTACTGCAGACTTCTATCTATCCACATTGAAAGCTAGAAATGCATGTACATAGGTAATTCACATCCTAATAAAGAACATCTTTCAACCAAGAATATAATATCCAACAAAATTATCTTTGAAAATAGATGAGGAGTAGAAGACATTCCATGATATTGACACATTCAAATCATTTGCAACCAGAAACCCAGCTATACAGAGGATTGTAAATTGATTACCACATCCAGGTGAGATAAGACATCCATATACTGATAAGCAAAGACTTGAATACCTGAGATGAGTGCGAACAAAGAAAGGAACAAAGCAACCATGATTCATAAATCAGGAACATGTAATGATTAGATGTGTAACAATAGTTACTACTCAATAATCACTATTAATGTAAATGTTCTTAACTCACTAATTAAGAGACAGAGACTGGTGAATTGGATGAAAAACATAAACTCTCAATATGTACTATCCAAGAAACCCATCTAACTCAAAAAGACTGCAATAGACTCGGAATTAAGGCTTGGAAAACAATATACCAAGCAGGGCAAAAATGAAACAAAGCAGGTGTTACAATTCTAATATCAGGCAGACAAACTTTTATCCAAAACTAATTAGAAGAGATAAGGAAGGACAATACATATTACCAAAAGGAAAAATCGATCAGGAATCAATACTGCTTCTAAATATATATATGCTCCAAATGCTGGGGTACCTAGCTTTATAAGACACACTTTATGGACATAAAGAACTTTATTGGACCAGATACAATAATTATGGGAGACTTCAATAACTGACCATTGCCAAGAGACAGGTCATAGAAACAGAAAATGCACAGAGAAATGACTAATCTAACCTCCACAGTAAATCAATTGGATATCACAGATATATAGAAAATATTCCATCCACATGATGAGGAACACACATTTTTCTCTGCTCCACAGGGAACATTGTCCAAGACAGGCCATATGCTAGTCCACAAGAATTCCCTCAACAAATACAAAAAGGTATAAATTGTGCCCAGTTCCTTATCAGACCACAACAGAATAAAATTGGAACTCAATAACAAGAATAATTCCAGAAAACTTACAAACTCATGGAGATTAAATAATACACTGCTGAATGACCAATGGGTTGTTGATGAAATAAAAATGGAATTTAAAAAATTCCTGTGATCAAATGATGATGAAAACACATCCTACCAAAACATATGGGATACAGCAAAGGCACTCTCAAGAGGGAAGTTTATAACATTAAGTGCCTTCATCGATAATGTAGAGAAGAGCCATATAAATGACCTAATGACACATCTTAAGATGCTAGAAAATCAACAAAAAATTAATCCTAAAAGGACCATACAGAAAATTACCAAAATAAAGGCAGAAATATCTCAAATAGAATCTACAGTAACAATTCAAAAAATTAGTAAGTTTAAGAGCTTCATCTTTGAACAGATTAATAAAATAGACACTCCTCTGGCCAATCTCATCAAAAAGAAAAAGGAAAAAGCTAATATACTAAAGATTAGGAAGGGAAATGGGACCATAACCACTGACTACAATGAAATACAGAAAATCATCAGGGATTAAGTTGAATGATTGTATTCCTAAAATATGAAAAGACAGAGGAAATGTATAAATTTATTAACACATATGACTTACCAAAACTAACCCCAGAAGACATAAGTGACCAGAAAAAGCCCATTATATCTACTGAAATAGAAAAGATAATTAAAAGTCTCCCAACAAAGAAGAGCCTAGGCACTGATGGGCTTACAGCAGAATTTTACCAAACATTCAAAGAAGACATAATACCTGTATTCCTCAAATTATTCCAAAAGTAGAAAAAGAGGGAATACTACCAAACTCTTTCTATGAAGCTTCCATCACACTGATTCCTAAACCAGGAAAACGTTCATCTAAGATAGAGAATTATAGGCCCATTTCCCTTATGAACATAGATGCAAAAATCCTTAAGAAATTCCTGGCAAAACAAATCCAGCAATATATTAAAAAGATTGTTCACCATGACCAAGTGGGATTTATTCCATAGATGTACGGCTGGTTCAACATACAGAAATCAATTAATGTAATCCAGCAAATCAAGAGATGCCAAACAAACATCACATGATCATCTCAATTGATGCTGAAAAGGCCTTCAACAAAGTAAAACACCTCTTCATTATAAAAACCCTGCAGAAGATAAGGGTAACAGACAAATATCTTAAAATCATAAAAGCCATCTATGACAGACCTACAGCCAACATTATATTAAATGGAGAAAAACTGAAACCATTTCCTCTAAGATCTGGAACAAGACAAGGATGTCCACTCTCTCCTATTCTATCTAATATAGTAATTGAAGTCCTTACCAGGGCAATCAGATAAGAGAAAGAAAAAAGGGATACAGATTGGCAAGGAAGACATCAAACTATCCTTATTTGCAGATGACATGATTCTATACCTAAAACACTCCGAAACCTCATGCAGAAAACATTTAGACCTAATCAACAACTTCAGCAAAGTGGCAGGATATAAAATCAACACCCAAAAATCAATAGATTTTTTTTACACCAACTATAACTAGGAAGAGAAGGAAATTACAAAAATAACACCCTTCACAATAGCCCACCAAAAAAACAAGTACCTTGCATCCAATCTAACAAAAGACCCTACAGAGCACTACAAGGAAAATTTCAAAACATTCAAGAAAGAAATTGCAGAGGATACTGAAAAATGGAAGAAAATTCCCTGCTCCTGGATAGGGAGAATTAATATAGTAAAAATGGCTATCCTACCAAAAGCAATTTATAGATTTAGTGCAATCTCCATTAAAATTCCAATGACAGACTTTACAGAAATAGAAAAAATCTAAACACTCATGTGGAAACACAAAAGACCACGAATAGCCAAAACACTCTTAGGCTGCAAAATAGCACCAGTGGAATCACAATCCCAGACTTTAAGCTATACTACAGAGCAGTGGTGGCCAAAAAAAACACCTTGGTACTGGAACAAAAATAGGCCTGAAGACCAGTGAAACAGAATAGAAGAACCACAAAAACATCAACACACCTATTTCTACCTGATTTTTGACAATGGAGTAAAGCAAGTAAATTGTGCTGGGAAACATGGATATCTGCTTGCAGAAAAATGAAAACCAACCCACATCTCTCAATATGTATGAGAGTTAACTCAAAATGGATTAAAGACCTCAAAATAAAACCAGAAGCCTTAAAATTAATTTAATGATAGGATTGGCAATATGTTACAACATATAGGCATAGGAAAGTATTTCCTTAATAGGACACAAATTGCTCAAAAAATTGCAAAAGGAATAGATAAATGGGATTACATGAAATTGAAAATCATCCCCAATGAGTGGGGAAAAATCTTTACATCCTATACATCGGAAAAGGTCCAATTACCAGGATTTATAAAGAACTCAAGAAAAAATTCCCAAGAAAACAAACAACTGAATACACAAATGGACAAAGGAACTAAACAGACAGCTCTCAAATGAAGATGCCTGTAAAGCCATGAAACACATAAAAAAATTCTCAATATCCCTGGCCATTAGGGAAATGCAAATCAAACAAATGGAGATTCTACCTTACTCCAGTAAGAATGGCCAAGATCAATCAAACAAATAACAACAAATGCTAGAGAAGTTGCAGAGAAAAAGGGAACACTCTTATACTGCTGGTGGAGCTGTAAATTAGTCCAACCACTTTGGAAATCAATATGGAGGTATCTTAATAAACTAAACATAGATCTACCATATGACCTAGCTATTACCTATTGCAAATTTGCCCAAAGGGAGATGTGTCATCATACCACAGAATCACCTGCATCAACACATTCAATGCAGCACTTTTCACAATAGCAAGGATATGGAATCAACCAAAGTGCCCATCAACAGAAGAATGGAATACTATTACACAATGGAATATTACTCAGCAGTCAAAATAATGAAATAATGCCACTTGCAGCAACATGGATAGAACTGGAGAAAATTATTTTAAGTGAATGAACACAAGCCTAGAAAGAGAAATACCACATGTTCTCACTCATATGTGGGAGCTGAATCAAGAATTAAAAGAAGGAAAAAATCCTATGCAGAGGCCAGAACATAATAAAAAGCAAAAATTGAGTTAGTGGAGAAGGGACAATTTGGGGAGTGCAAAAGGACGGAGGGATCTTGCAAAAGGAGGAAATCCTGGGAAAGGAGAGGGGCCAGAGGAGGAACAAGGAAAGTGAGGAATGCAGGAGGTAGCAACCTCAACGTGAACAGCCCAACTTTAATAGTTCTGGAAATAAATATAATTATACCAATAATACCAAAGAATGCTAAAAACATGGATGGGCTAGAAAATTCAGCTAATAACTGATAATGTAAAAAGACAGTTCACTCAAGAAAAAGTTTCAATCTTAAACACAGTTGGGATCCAAGAATATATAGAAAATATTACCATAAAAAGACATGCAAACGGAAGAGAGCTTGGTGGAGGGCAATTGGGGGGATGAAGTGCACAAGAGCATAAGGAGTAACTTATCTGTGCAATGTACAAAAAATGCATGTCAGAATGAAACACATTAAGTTGTACATTAAAAATTTCCAATAAAAATGACAATGATAAATCCAAAAGATAACAAATACTTGTGAGAATGTGAGAAAACAAGCCTTCTACACTATTGTTGAGAATCTTACCTGGCACACTCATTATGGAAAACACTGTAGAGTTTCCTTAAAGAGCTGTAAGGAGCACTATCATGTTATCTAGCAATCCTCATTCTGTGTTGTTGTTGTTGTTAGGTACCATCAAGTTGGGTGTGACTCATAGTGACCCTCCTAGGGTTTTCAATAGCTGATTGTTTCACGATTGCTTCAGGAGTGGATTGCCACTTTCTTCTCCCGTGTTTACAGTGCTGGGGATTGAACCCAGGGCCCCAGAGAGTACAGAGTGGACTCTACCAACTGAGCTAAACCTTATCCCAATGAAATAAGAAAAGTATTCAAGGGGATCTGCACTTCCATGTTCTTTTGTTGTTGTTGTTGTTGTTAGGTGCCGTCGAGTCAGTATCCGACTCACAGCAACCCTCTGTACAACAGGGGAAACACGATTGTCAGTGTTTCTCTGCTGTTCATAGGGTTTTCAATGGCAGACTGATTTTTGGGAGGGGGTTGCCAGGTCCTTCTCCCAAGCCTACAGCTTCTGGTGTTCCCAGGCGGTCTCCCATCCAGGTACTAACCAGGCCTGACCCTGCTTAGCTTCCGAGATCTGATGGGATCGGATGCCACAGGGCTACCACTGCAGGCTCCATGTTCTTTGGGTGTTATTAAAAATAGTCAACTGAATCTGGGCAAATTGGCTCATACCTGTAATCCCAGTGACTCAGGAGGTGGAGGCAGGAAGATCACAAGTTTGAGATCAGAAGCAGGCTGCACAATGTAGTGAGACCCTGCCAAGAAAGAAAGAAAGAAGAAATAAAGAAAGAGGGAAGGAAGGAAGGAAGAAAGGAAGGAAGGAAGGAAGGAAGGAAGGAAGGAAGGAAGGAAGGAAGGAAGGAAGGAGGGAAAAAAATTAAATAGTCAATTTTTGAAAACACTGATGTGACCATCGTCAGACAAATGGATGAAGAAAATGTGATATGTAGTTCAATGATATTTAGATTCAAATAGGAAAGATGTGCTCTCATTTCTTACAACATATGTGAACCTAGAGGATATTTTGCTATTATATGTCAGGCACAGAAAAACAAATAATGCATTACTTCACTTATAGGGAATATGAGTCAAACTCATAGAAGCAGAGAGGAAAATGGTACCTGTCAGAGCCTGGAGAATGAAAGAAAATGTGAAAGTCAACAAAGTTTCAAAATGCAAGAAAAAAATGATTTCTGCTTTCAAGCCTACAGCATGGTAGCTACAATTACACCATATATAAATATATCAAAACATCAAACTATACACCATAAGGATGTTGTTGTTGTTGTTGTTAGGTGCTGTCGAGTCGGTATCCAACTCATAGCGACCCTCACAAGCTTTTCCATGGCCGACTGTTTTGGGATTGCCTTGGGAGTGGATTGCCAGGCCTTTCTCCCATTTTTGCAGTGCTGGGAATTGAACTCGGGACCTCAGAGACTGCAGCACAGCGCTCTACCAACTGAGCCAAATCCCAGCCCCAGCCATAAGTAAATGTGATTCCTATTTGTCAAATAAATATCAAGAGAGCTAACAAAATTTAATGAACAAAGTACTAATGCTTTCTGCTAAAATATGACTACTGTTCAATGGAGTTTAACACTTTTTGCAGTCGCTTTACCTATAGAATATATTCCACTAGAGAATGTTACAGTTAGATTATTGTTTCAAATTTAAGTTGCTTATACTTTTGCTGTCACTTTCTAGTTGAGTTCCTTA
>VMDO01012262.1:0-62974 GCA_007922755.1 Pedetes capensis | reverse complement strand
CCCACTCTTCCCATCTAAGTTTCCCATCTAAGTCTTCTCTATCTTTTACTTAGTAGTATTTTTCTCTATGTCATTGGGTTCCAGTTCTGTTTAAGATAGAAACTTTTCCTGTAGTGGTCTTTGTTTTTATCTTGTTAGAACAATTACATGCGATTTCTAGTTCATTTATATTGACATCATTCTTATCTTCCCCCCCCTTTTATTATGATCTGACCTTTGAATAGGGTTTTTCCTTCTTGTAATTTTGAATCAGCTCCCTCATATGAGTGAGAACATGTGTTGTTTCTCTTTCTGAGCTCGTGTTTGGTTCACTCAAAATAATTTTCTCTAATTCCATCCATTTTGCTGCGAATGACCTTATTTCATTTTTCTTGATTGCTGAATAGTATTCCATTGTGTACATATACCATAGTTTTTTTATCCATTCTTCTGTTGAAGGGCACTTTGGTTGATTCCATATCCTTGCTATTGTGAAAAGCGCTGCATTGAACATGGAGATGCAGGTGTCTGTGGTATGATGACCCATCTCCCTTCAGGTAAATTCCCAATAGTGTTATAGCTGGGTCATATGGCAGATCTATTTTTAGTTTTTTGAGGTACCTCCATATTGATTTCCACAGTGGTTGCACCAATTTACAGCTCCACCAAAAATGTAAGAGTGTTCCCTTTTCCCCGCAACCTTGCCAGCATTTGTTGTTGTTTGTTTTATTGATCTTGGCCATTCTTACTGGTGTAAGGTGAAATCTCAGAGTTGTTTTGATTTGCATTTCCCTAATGGCTAGGGTTGTTGAGCACTTTTTCATGTGTTTCATGGCTTTATGGACCTCTTCATTTGAGAACTGTCTACTCAGTTCCTTTGCCCATTTGTGTATGGGTTGTTTGGTTTTTTGTTTTTTTTTTTCCTTGAGTTCTTTATAAATTCTAGTAATTAGACCTTTGTCTGATGTATAAAATGTGAAGATTTTTTTCCCATTCATAGGGTTTTCAATAGCTGATCGTTTTGGGAGTGGGCTGCCATGTCCTTCTCCCATTTTTGCGGTGCTGGGGATGGAACCCAGGGCCTCAGAGAGTGCAGAGCAGCGCTCTACCAACTGAGCTAAACCCCAACTGGCAGACTTGGTTAGGCTTTGTCAAGTGCTGTTGCAGCCCATAGACACACAGGCAATGGTCTTTGAAAAACTACTTATCCAGCTCCCAGTATCTAAAGTGAAGTCCCAATGTTAAATCCATTAAGAAACTAAAAAAAAAAAAAAAAAAAAAAAAAATCATTTGTGTGGCTCTGAGCTCAGTGAACAATGAAAGGATTAGCAAGGGATGGGGTGGGGTGGGAAGGGTAGGCATGTGCTAGATTGTGAAAGGTCCTTGGGGCCAATGGGGAACCATCCAAAGTGTTTGGTTTTTTTGATTGGGATGTAAGTTCACATATCATAAGTGACACCCAATAAAATATATAATTCAGTGGTTTTAACATGTTCATAAAGTTGTACAACCATCGCCACTAATTCCAGAACATTAATTCCCCAAAGAACTCTTGTACCCATTAGCAGTCATTTCCCATTCCTTCCTCTCCTCGTCCTTGGAAATCACTAATCTAATTTCTGTCTCTTTGTATTTGTCTATTATGGACATTTCATATAAAAGAAATCAAACAATATGTGAACTTTTGGGTCTGGTATCTTTCACTTAGCACCACATTTCCAAGGTTTATTCATGTTTTCCCCTGTGTACACACATCTTTTGTATGGCTAGATAATATTCTGGACATTTTAGGTTATTTTCACCTTTTGGCTAGTATGAATAATTTTCCTTTCCTTTCTTTTCTTTTTCTCTTTCTTTCTTTCTTTCTCTTCCTCTCGTTCATCCTTCCTTCCTTCCTTTCTTTCTTTCTCTTCCTCCCTTCCTCCCTTTCTTTCTTTCTTTGTTTCTTTCTTTCTTCTCTTTTTTAGTGGGAACATCATGGTTCCAATTCTCTTGGGTGTATATTGTTGTTGTTGTTGTTAGGTGCCGTCGAGTCAGTATCCGACTCATAGCAACCCTCTGTACCACAGGAGAAACACTATTGTCAGTGCTTCTCTGTTGTTCATAGGGTTTTCAATGGCAGATTGATTTTTGGGAGGGGGTTGCCAGGTCCTTCTCCCAAGCCTACAGCTTCTGGTGTTCCCTGGCGGTCTCCCATCCAGGTACTAACCAGGCCCGACCCTGCTTAGCTTCCGAGATCTGACGGGATCGGATGCCACAGGGCTACAGCTGCAGGCTGGGTGTATATACCTAGATGTAAAATTGCCGGGTCTTATGGTAACACTGATTAACTTTTTGAGGAACTGCCAAACTGTTTTCAACAGCAGCTGCACCATTCTCTATTTCTACCAGCAATGTATAAGGGTTCTAATTTCCCCACATCCTTATCAACCCTTGTTGTTGTCTTTCTTTTGATTATAGCCACCCTAGGTGGTATAACGTGTCTCATTGTGATATTGATGAGCATTTCTCCAGTAGATAACAATGTTGAGCATCTTTTCACGTCTTCATTAGCCACTTGTTTATCTTCCTTGGAGAAATATCTATTCAGATCCTTTGGCCATTTTAAAAATTGGTTTATTTGCCTTTTTATTGTTGAGTTTTAATGATTCTTCATTTATTCTGGACACTAGATTCTTATATGTATGATTTGTAATATTTTCACTTTCTTGATAGTGTCCTTTGAAGTTCAACTATTTTTTTAAGAGATAGGGTCTTGCTTGGGCATGGTTGTTCACACCTGTAATCCCAGCATCCATGACCCAGGCAGGAGGGTCATGGGTTCAAGGTCAGCCTGGACTGCATAATGAGTTCCAGGCCAGCCTGTGGTACATAGCACGACCCTATCTCAACAAAACAAAACAAAACAAAAAACAAAAAAACCTGACCAAGTAAGTAAAGAAATAATAAATAAGTATTTTGATCAGGATGGCCTCAAACTCCTCACTCAAGAGATCCTCCTGCCTCAGCTGTCCAAGAGGCATGAGGTACATGTGTGCACCACTGAGCCTGACTAAAGCACAAAAATCTTTAAAGATCGATGAAATCCAGTTTATTTTTCCTTTCATTGTTTGTGCTTTGGTATCATGTCCAAGAAATTATTGCCTAATCTAAGGTCACAAACATTTACACTTATGTTATCTTCTAAGAGTTTTATAATTTGGGTTCTTACATTTAGATCTTTGATCCATTTGATTTTTGTACATGGTATGAGGTAGGGATCCACCTTCATTCTTTTGTGTCTTGATATCCATTTGCCTCAGGATCATTTGTTGTAAGCACTAACCTTTCTCCCACTGAATCATTTTGGCACCCGTATTACAAATCAATTAGCTATAAATGTATGGGTTTACTTTTAGACACTCAGTTCTGTTCTATTGGACCATATATCTATCTTTACGTCAGTAACTGGAGATTTTAAACAGAAGAGGGACTCATCTACTTTGTTTTAAGGCTGAAGGGGGAGAGACCTGTAAGAGGGCTACACTAGTTGTCCATATGAGAGGTGTTTAAGGTGGTGGCTGTGGAGATGCAGAGAAGGGTGCAAATTTGAGGAGTATTTAAGAGCAAGGATCGCCAGCACTTGGTGACTTGAACATGGTGGTCAGGGAGCAGGTAGGGTCTAGAGTGACTCTCAAGACTTTTGGCATTGGTGGCTGGGTCAACTGGCTATGTGATGATGGCGCCCGCAGAGTGAAAACATAGGGGGAGGAGACCAGGTTCAGTTCTTGTTGTTGTTAGGTGCTGTCGAGTTGTGTCCAACTCATAGCGACCCTCATAGGGTTTTCAATGGCAGATTGTCTCAGGATTGCCTTGAGAGTGCGTTGCCATGTCCTTCTCCCATTTTTGCGGTGCTGGGAATCAAACTCGGGACTTCAGAGACTGCAGAGTGGCTCTCTACCAACTGAGCTAAATCCCAGCCCACCAGGTTCAGAGCAGGGTGATAAATTTAATTTAGGATGTGCTGAGTGTAAGGGGATTGTGGGATATCTAAGTGGCTAAGTCCTGGAGGTGGTTGGGCATGAGATAAGGGGTTGAAGGAGCAGACAGAGCTGTAGTCAGAGATATGGGACCCATTGGCACATGTCCCGCTGGAAAGGCAGAGGACTGCAGGCAAATCAGAGGACCAAAGATGGCCCCAGACTAAGAAAGAAGCAGAAGGATGCAGAAAGAAGAGGAACCACACGTTTCTCTTTAATCTTTAATTCCTGATGCTAGGTTTTCCTGGCTCCTGATAGCATTTCTGCTTCCCGGTGTTTGGAACATGGAATTTCCACTCTGGGGCATGAGTCAATTCAAGTGGGTTTCCACATGTTTGTGACTAGAACATTCCAGCTGATATAGTGAGCCTACCACCTGGTTCTCCAATTCACCCTGAAGTGGCATCCAGCAAGGCCAGATTCTGACATGTCCTGGCCAGGGAAGATGTACTGGGCCACTCCTAGGGCTTAAGAGATAAGAAGGGGGGCTGGAAGGGAGCTGCCTGCATCTGAACAGTGCTTACACAGACCTGTGGCTTGGGGTCCTGGGTGATGATGGGGCCTTGCAACGGAGGAGCAAGTGTAGCCTTGGCTTCCCAGCTCTCCCCAGCCTCTCTTACCTGGGGGAGGAGGGGCAGGCTTTATGCTTGGCATTCAAGGCCCCTGACCACCTCTTCAGGCACACATGCCCACCCTCTCTGTTCACTCTGGAACCTCCACACCCAAGTTGCTCTATAGGCCCCCACCTCACTGACACCTCATTTCCAGGAGGGGTGCTGTTACATGCTGGCTCACCCCTATTTGGGCTGGGCTCCCAACCCTGCTTTCTGTGATATAGATATCCTTCAGCGAATGACTCTCTGAGCCTGTTTCCCCAGCTGTGAAACGAGGTAATCATACTAGCACAGGAAGACTGTTATAGGGACTCATTGAGAATGCACTCCAAGCCCTAATTCAGCGCTCACCACCTAAAACACTGTGGATGCTGCAGGAGGGGAACAGGAGGGAGGAGCTGGGGCCAGAGGAGCCTCCACAGCTCCTGGCAGCTCCCCAGTTCCTTGAGGCCTGCACACAACTGTATTGTTGCATACGGTGAAGGCAAAGTTTATTTCACTTGTCCCTATAGATGTCCAAGGGCTGGGATTTAGCTCAGTTGGTAGAGCGCTGAGCTGCAGTCTCTGAGGTCCTGAGTTCAATTCCCAGCACCGCAAAAATGGGAGAAGGACCTGGCAATCCACTCCCAAGGCAATCCCGAAACAGTCAGCCATTGAAAACCCTATGAGGGTCGCTATGATACCGACTCGACGGCACCTAACAACAACAACAACATAGATGTCCAATTGTGCTCAAATTACTTTTAGGGGGGCAGGATTAAGGGAGGGTCTTGTTATATAGCCCAGGCTGGCCTTGAACTTGTGATTGTCCTGCCTCCACCTCCCGCATGCTGGGATTACAGGTGTGCGCCACCATGCCCAACTTCCAGATCACATCTCAAGGGCCTACAGTTTGGGCCTTGGATGTCCACCACAGGCCCACAGGATGACTTTACTGGGAGGTGGTGGAGCCTCTGAGAGGTGGGAACTTGTGGGAGGCCCTTAGATCATCGGACACTTGTCCTTGAAAGGGCCTGGGAGGCTCTTGTCCGCTCCTCTTCCTTTCTTTTGCTTCCTAGCCATGAGGAGAGAAGTTTTGCTCTGCCTTGTGCTCCTGCCATTGTGGCTGCCTTGTCACAGGCCCACAGCAATGGGGCTAATGGGTCCTGGACTGGAACCTCCGAAACCAGCAGCCCAAGCAAACCTTCCCTCTTTATAAGTGGATCTTCTCGGGTATTTGTTATAGTGACAGAAAGCATCTGCATGTGTGAGCAGCTGTTCCTGGGCTCCTGTCCCCTCTATTGGCCTTCATGTCTATTCTTGGGCTGATGCCACCCTGTTAGAATTGCCAAGGCTTGGGAACAAGTGGGTCCTGACCCCTGCTACCTGTCCTTCTTGAGTATCTCAGCACTTTTTGGCCATAGTGGTGTTTTAAAGAGTGTTATGTTGGCTGGGGATGTAGTTCAGTGGTAGAGAGCAGGTTTACCACCCATGAGCCCCTGAATTTGATCCTCAGCACCAAAAATAATTAATAATATGTAAACAACAGAAAAAGTATGTCAGCTCTCCTGGCTGCACTCATTCAATGGCTTATCACAAGGAATCAAGGCCAGGACTCTGCCTGGGGCATTAGGAAGGGCTGGAACAGGGCCCAAGGAATTGGAGGAACCAGGCAATGTTCTTTACTCTTGCCCAGCTCTTCTCTCATCAAGCCTCCTTCATTACTTTGCCCTTATATTGATCAACTTAGCCACTCTGTCCTCTTTGAGATTCACCGTTTACCCAGAATTCCCATAAGGAAAGGGCAGCCAGGAGCTGAGCCAGCCAGCCAGACTCCTTCTCCTTTAGGTGAGGATGTTCGTAGGAGGGGTAATGGCCACTCATGTGTCAATCATTTTATTTCTGGGCACTGTCCATTACTAAGAACAAAGAAAACTGTGCTCTACTGGCTCCAATTCTCCACTGCTCTTGTGCCTGCACTCTCTGCCATGTGCTTTGTGGTCCTTCCCACCAAAAGGGGGCGCACACTTCCCACCCTGACTGCACCAGGCAGTGAGGTGGGGTTGAGGGGCCTGCCATGCCTCCTTTCACTCTTGTGCTGGCCACCATGCCTGCTGCCCCAAGGAGGATGAGAGACACGTGGAGCAGAGCAGCCCCCTGAGCCCAGCTCCATCAGTCTAACCCAGTCGCCCTGCCGACGTGTGAGCGACATAAACAGCTGTTTTGTTCAGCCTGGGATTCTGGAAGCGTTTATTAAGGAGGAAGCCGATACAGGGTAAAATGGACAAATCTGCACTGGGTGTGGGAGGAAGGCACCACGGGTACTGCTGGCTCAATCTGCATCTTGGGAACGTGCACCGCTAACTGGCTGTGAGACGAATGGGGCCACCAGCTAGTTCAATGCCCAGGGCTCTGCGATGCCTTGATCCCCAAACAGCCATTCACATAAAATTGTTTTCTTCTGTCAACAGACAGAAAAATTGCATTGTGATCGCAGGTGGGTGGGGGCACATAAGCAGCATTGATTCAATGATAAGACAAGGTTATAGCCATGGAGAAAGATGTAAAGTATTCACAGGTAAAGACGTCTGTGTGATTGGGGTGCTAAGCAAACCGGCCCCGGATCCTGTGTCCAGCACCACAGCTGTCTCTGGGAGCCCCCAGGCCGTGAACAAGCTGGATGCAGCGGTTGCTCTTCGGCCTCCAGGTCAGTCCTCCTCTGTTGCACAGATTTGGGTGGGGATGGTTAATGCCTCCCTGAGCTCCAGGAATAGGCTCTGGTCTAGTGACTCAGTGGGTTTCAACCCTGTCTAACAGCATTAGAATCAGCTGGGGGGACTCTTCAACTGCCCTGGCCTGGGCCTCAGACCCAAGGACTCTTATGGGGACCCAGCCTGGAGAACCTGGTCTAACCTGCTCAGAGCAGTCCCCTCTTCTTGGCCTTGGTGAATTTGTTTACGTAAGTGAGACTCAAGCACCAAAGCCATGTCACTCCCAGGCCACAGTTACTGGTACAGAAATGGGCACAATGTCTACTTTCAATCAATGAGACTTGAGGGTGTGTTGAGCCAATCAATTAGACATGAAGGTAAGTGTGTTGAGACTTTAGAGAAAGACTGTTCCTCTTCTTCCGAGGGGTCCCCTGCTGGCTCTTTAAATTGTGGGCTGGATAGGTGCAGGTATGAGTTGCTGCAGCTTCTTTGTCACTAGGAAGGGAGCAGCCTTAGGAAGAAACCAACGCTGCATAGGACAGAAACAAAAGAAGAAACAGCAAAAACATAAAACAAAGCAGGGGCCCTGATGATATCATTGGCCTCTAAATAAAACAAGCCCCCAACCCCATCAGACTTCCCAGTAGTTGAACCCAATTTGAGTTTTTTTTTAACGATCTGCAATATAAAGAATTACAGCAGATAAATTTATTTTCTCTTCCCACACATCAACCCATGTCTCATTTCAATGAGTGCCAGCTCCATGTGTCCAGTTTTGCAGAAATGGGAGTCCCCAAATATTTCCCTGTCCTTCACAGCTCTCTATCTGATCATTTCTCAAGGCCTCTAGGCTCTGTCCAGCTTCCACCTCCCACATCCATTTATCTCCACTCCTATCTCCCCTGCTCTCCTTCGGGGTGCTCCCTGTCACCTAGCTATAACAGGGCCCTCCTAGCTGATCTCTCCTGCTAGCTCCTCCTTACCTCTCCCCTCTCAATGGCGTTTCATGGCCTGAGGCCACAGGGCCACGTCCAGTAGCCCTGGACCATTTGTGGAAGCCCCCACGTGGTCCCTCTCCATTCTCACTCCTCTTCCCCCATACTAGCTTTCTTTCTACTAGTTTCTGGAAGGTCCCTATTGGGTTTTTGTGTGCAGCCATTTTGGTTTTCAGCCACCATTTCATAAGTTTCGCTTCTACCTCAGTGAAGATCATTTTGAATACTTAACTTGGCTTCCTGGTATTGCCCCACCTTGCTCAATCTATCTGGCCCTAGGCTCATCCCCTTCTGGCATAACCTAATTTGGAAGTGGCACAGTCAGAGTGGTGCTGTTTGTGGCACCCGGAACCACTCCCCTCATGTCCGCCTTGACTGGAAAACTCCACTCTACCGCCACATAAGGAGCCATCTTGCTGTTTCTTGCTGCTGTTCTCTGGTTCCTGGAGGCAGCCACGCTGCCTTTCTGCTGATTAAAATCTCTCGTGCGAGTTCTTGAGTGTGGAGTGGTCTTTGGGAGACATTTTCAGTCCCAACCATCAGCCTGCCTCAGACTCTTTCACCTGTGAGTCTCTTTGCCTGGTGCTCCTCTCAGCTGCCTCCTTTCACCTGAGCTGTTCCTATTCATTCTCCTGAATCTCCTCCTCTCTGATTGATATCCCTCCTCTTTGCTCCCTGGGCTGCCCTTGCCCCAGGGCGGTTGCTTTTTCCTTCATCCCACAGACAATTATTCTGTGGAACATCAAGAAAACAAAAGTCCTTATAACTGGATCAGTAAGCATCTTCTTGGCCTGCAGCCATAGCTCTGTGGCATCCGATCCCGTCAGATCTCGGAAGCTAAGCAGGGTCGGGCCTGGTTAGTACCTGGATGGGAGACCACCTGGGAACGCCAGAAGCTGTAGGCTTGGGAGAAGGACCTGGCAACCCCCTCCCAAAAATCAATCTGCCATTGAAAACCCTATGAACAGCAGAGAAGCACTGACAATAAATAGTGTTTCCCCTGTTGTATAGAGGGTTGCTATGAGTCAGATACTGACATGATGGCACCTAACAACAACAACAACAAGCATCTTCTTGATAAATGTAGGAAAGATTGAGGTTGTCCAAGATTGTGCTTTACTTGACTCCACAATCAATACCCATGGAAGCAGCAGTCGAGAAATCAAAAGACACATTGCATTGGGAAAAGATATTGCAAACACCTCTTTAAAGTAAAGACATTACATTGAAGACAAAGGTGTACCTGACTCATGCCATGGTATTTTCAGTCACATCATGTGGTTGTGAAAGGTGGGCAGTGAATAAGGGAGACAAGAGGAGAATTGATGCTTTTGAATTATGCTGCTGGAGACAAATATTGGATATACCATGGACTGCCAAAAGAACCAACAGATCTGTCCGAGAAGAAGTGCAACCAGAGTCCTCCTTGGAAGCAGGTATGGCTAGACTGCATTTTATGTACTTTGGACATGTAGTCAGGAGGGACCAATCCCTGGAGAAGGACATGATGTTTGGGAGAGTGGCAGGTCAACAAGAAAAAGGGAGACCGTTAACTAGGTGGATTGACACAGTGGCTGCAACAATGGGTTTAAACATAAAAATAGTGTGCACGGCACAGTGTCAGGTAGTGTTTTGTTCTGTTGTACATGGGGTTGCTATGAGTCAGACCTGACTTGACGGCACCTAACAACCATGTGCCGGACCCTGTGCCACAGTGAATGGAGGGGATGTGCTCCCTGCCAATGCTGAATTCACATCCTAACTAGGGAGACAAGCAAAACAAACAAATGGGAAAATAAAAACAGTTGTTACAAGTGACAAGAAGTTCCATGACAAAAACAAAACAAAAGACTGAGATAGAAAAATAACAGGATGAGTGGATTTTAGAGAGGGTGGCCAGGAAATGCCTCTCTAAGGTCTTCCCACAGTGTGGAGAACTCTTACAGGAAAAGAGAAGGGAACAGTACTCCAGACAGGGGGAACAGCCTTGGCAGAGATTGAAGTCAGAGAGAACTTCATATATTTGAGGAGTGCAGATGCCCACGATTGGTATTCCATCAATTTCTGGAGCCTAGTGTCTTGCCATTTCCTTTAAGTCCACTTCCCCTTCATCCTTCAGTACCATTGGCTCCTGATCATAGGCAACCTCTTGAAATAGTTGGCATCTATCAGTTCTTTTTGGTATAATGACTCTGTATTCTTTCCATCTTCTTATGATGTTTCCCGCATTGTTTAATATTTTCCCTGTAGAATCCTTCACTATTGCCACTTGAGGTTTGAATTTTTTTCTTTAAATCCTTAAGCTTGAGAAAAACAGAGCATGTTCCTCCCTTTTGGCTTTCTATGTCCAGCTCTTTGCACATGTCATTCTAATATTTGATTTTGTTTTCTCGAGCTGCCCTCTGAAATCTTATTTTGTGCAAGTTAGTGCAGTTAGTTCCTTAACTTCATCATGTCTTCCTTTGACTTTAGCTGCTCAGCTTTCAAGGGCAAGTTTCAGAATCTCTTTTGACATGTGATTTGGTCTTTTCTTTTTATTCCCTATCTTTGTGACAACCTTTTGCTTTTGTTATGAATGATGTCTTTGATGTCATGCCGCAGCTCGTCTGGTCTTCGATCATTAGTGTCTAATGTGCATCAAACCTGTTCTTGAGGTGGTCTCTGAACTCAGGTGGGATGTACTTAAGGTCAGATCTTGGCTCTCACACTCTTGTTCTAATTTTCTTCAGTTTCAGTTTGATCCTGCATATGAGCAGTTGATGGCCTGACCCACAATCCTCACCTCGTCTCAACAACAACAACAGCAGGCACCCACTTGGACTAGAGCATAGGGGGTGGAGAGAGGAAGGGGTTCTAGATGAAGCTTGTCAGACCCCAGCAGCCCCAGACCCTGGAAGGCCTTTGGGAACATGGCCTGACTCAGAGTGTAGTTTCAAGACATTGGGCGCCATGGATGGTTTTGAGCGTGGCTGGGTGGCACCCATTGCACGTCTTAAGATCAGATTAGCTGAGGCATGAGGAACAGACCACAGAGAACACGCAGGAGGCATGGCGAGCCTTTTGTAGAGGTTTGCGTGATGACCCTCCACAGCCAGGTTTTCACCGTGGGCTGAGTCCGCCAAGATCCCGGATGAGATCTCTTCCTCGATGCCAGGGAATGGCCGAGCGATCAATTAAAACCCTAAATTGTGTTTTTACATGCTTCTGGAAGCGTCAGGCTTAGTTTTCCTTGCTCCTCTGGACACTAGGCTAGAATCTAAATTTGGTCTGGAGCCCGCCTCTGGGAGAGCTGCAGCCCAGTGTGCGGCCAGCAGATGGCGCTGGAGGCTAAGGGAAGACGCCCCTCCCTCCTCTCCGCCCCACCGGTCTTGACGCGCTGTCCTTTTCCAGTTTGCAGAGCCGCTCAGTCTCTGGGGCTGCTGTGGCGCCAGGGGCCTGCGCCTCAGCCTTCCGCAGCCTCCTGAGGACTGGAGAAATAGAAAGGAAGACGAGAGCCTGCTGAGATCCCTGGAAGGGGTCCCCCACCCTGGAGACCTCCCAGCCTCTGCTCCCTGCTCTCCCTCCCAGGAAATCATTTCCTAAGTAGGGCAAGTGGGTCCCAAGTGAGGGGCAGGCTTCTCTGAAGAACCACTTCATCTGTGAACAAGGCACTGTGAAACCTCTCGGAGCAGCCTGTGACCTCCCCGTCCATCCCGTGTAAAATATGAAATAAGAGTTTTAATTACCAGGCTTGGAAGGCAGCCGACATGTTTAATATTTAATGATGTCCCCGATGATTGTGCCCCAGGCGAACCAGCTCTGACACAATTGGGGTTTCCCTTGGGCTGGCTCTGAATGTGCTTGGAGAGCCGCCAGGCAGCCTCCTTCCCCTGCACTCGGGAGTGTCCTGTAGCCCGGCTGGGGCCTCCTATGCCTCCAGGGTCTCCTGCCAGGATGATGTCATGGGGCCTGCTACCCTAGCCTGGGAGGACTTTAGGACCTGGAGCCCCCTTGAGGCAACTATTGCTAGACCCAGCCCAGAGGACATGAGGCAGCCCCAGAAGATGGAAACACTGGGAGGGGGCGGGACCCAGGGGCCTGAGTTTGAATTCTGCTTTTCTACAAGTTGCATGGCCTCTCTGGGTGTCACTTTCATTATTTATAAAGTGGAGAATGTATTTCCTGTGTTATGGGTTGTTCATAAGTCACCGTTTTTGAGGTTTAGCATGTGTCTGGAGCCCTGCTGAGTATTTTACATGTACAGTGTCTTTGTCCTTACGACCACCCTTTGAAGTGGCTACGCTGGAACTTAGATCCGGGACTTTCTCATTCCAGAGTTCATGAGTCTGCAAATGTACATACAAAAGCACTTCATGGATTTGGAGAATAGGAGCTTGAAAGGGACACTGCCACCTAGGCCTAGACCCTAGCTTGTTCTGTATTGCTGTGCGGCCCCCTCCTGCCTGGTAGGCAATCAAGATAATTAATGGGTGCTTCAGGAAACACTCCAAACTAAGTTCCCCATGTTGCAGTTATTTGCCCCACATTTCTACTTCCTGGAGAGAAGGGCCTGCAGCCGTACCACTGTGGCCTCCCATCAGATCCTATCTGATCCCATTAGATCTCGGAAGCTGAGCAGGGTTGGGTCTGGTTAGTAGTTGGATGGGAGACGGCCTGGGAACACCAAGCACTGTAGGCTTGGAAGAAGGACCCAGCAACCCACTCCCAAAAAACAATCAGCCATTGAAAACCCTATGAATAGCAGAGAAGCACTGACAATAGTGTTTCATCAGTTGTACCTAGGGTCGCTATGAGTTGGATACAGACTTGACGACACCTAACAAGAGAGACGGGCTGGGATTTAGTTCAGTTGGTAGAGCGCCTCTCTGCAGTCTCTGAGGTCCGGAGTTCAATTCCCAGCACTGCAAAAATGGGAGAAGGACCTGGCAATCCACTCCCAAGGCTATCCCGAAACAGCCAGCCATTGAAAACCCTATGAGGGTCGCTATGAGTCGGATACCAACTCGATGGCATCTAACAACAACAACAAGAGAGACAGTGGGTACTCAGCTGCTCTTGATTGGTTGATTGGCTTCCTGGAAATGGGTTGAACTCTTGGAGGCATCTTGGTTCTGATCATGCACCTAGGTTTGTTTTTAGGCTTGACAACACTTCACCACCACCACCACCACATTCCATCCCTTGTCCAGCTGGGCCTGGCCAAGTGGGTGCCTTGCATCGCGTCCCTAACAAGCATAGTGCTTGGGTGGTGTCAAGAGATGGGGTGCGGGGAGATATGTCCAGCAGCTGAAGTCACTTGTCTCAAGAAGTAATGGTGCATGCTGCGTGGAAGGCGTCATCAATTCCTTCCAGGGCACATCCAAGAGCAGCTAGGAAAGGAGAGAGAGGGGACAGTGAGCTCCGCTTGGTGACTGTCAGATGGGTGTGTGCTGGCGAAGCCTCTGGGACACAGGAACCCTGGTCCTAGGCAGATCCTGAACTGTGGCGGTTGTTGAGAGCACATCCCCCACTCCAGCAGTTCCACTTCTGGTTGTGTACTCGCAGGAGAGTCGCTCTCATGGAGGTGCACAAAGACACTTACTAAGGATGTCCTACAAAGCATTTATTTGTCCTGGCTAAGGGGCCTGCAGCCGTAGCCCTGTGGCATCCAATCCCATCAGATCTCAGAAGCTAGGCAGGGTCGGGCCTGGTTAGTACTTGGATGGGAGACTGCCTGGGAACGCCAGAAACTGTAGGCTTGGGAGAAGGACCTGGCAACCCCCTCCCAAAAATCAATCTGCCATTGAAAACCCTATGAACAGCAGAGAAGCACTGACAATCGTGTTTCCCCTGTTGTATACAGGGTCGCTATGAGTCGGATACCGACTCGATGGCACCTAACAACAACAACAACAACTCATCATACTGTTTTCATATTGTATGAATCTTCTATTTTTAAAATGCCTCTCATAAAGAAAGGGGAACATCGATCATGGCATATGCAGATGATGGAACCCCATGGGAAAAGAAAAAGGAAAGAAAGGAAGGAAGAAAGAGAGAAAGAAAAAGAGTTTCCCTAAACCACCACCTTGGGCTGGGATTTAGCTCAGTTGGCAGAGCACTGTGCTGCAGTCTCTGAGGACCCGAGTTCAATTCCCAGCACCGCAAAAATGGGAGGAGGACCTGGCAATCCACTCCCAAGGCAATCCTGAAACAGTCAGCCATTGAAAACCCCATGAGTGTCGCTATGAGTCGGATACCGACTCCATGGCACCTAACAACAACAACAAACCACCACCTTACAAGGGCAGCTCAGCCCCTGCCATGCAGCTCCCCACCTCCACCCTGTGGGGTTTGGAAAATGCATTTCTCCAGGATGGCCTGGAGGTGGCACTGTTGCAGTGGGTCTGCAACAGGTGAGAAGCCTGAGGCGGTGAGGTGGGGGTGGGAGGAGGATATCAGAGGATGATAGATTGCCCTCCCAGCGTTGGGTAAGGCCCGCTCACCAGCTCTGGGACAATGGAGAACCTGGGAAAAAGGCAGGGACGCCGATTGCCTTCCACCCCTCCTCCTCTCCCATTTGAAGGAAGGAGACCAGACAAACTCCAGGAATCCTTCCGGAGGAAACTTTGAGGAGATGGTTCAGGGTGGGGACTCCATGACCAGGTGCAGAAAAACCTTGATCAGTCTGGTTTTATTCTCTGTTTTTGGCAGTACTGGGGGTTGAGCCTAGGGCCTCAGGAATGCTAGGTAAGTGTTCATTCCACCACTGAACTGCACCCCCGGGCCCTCTTTTTATTTTTTATCTTGAGACACAGTCTCTCTAAATTACACAGGCTGCCTCTGGCTTTGTACTCGCAATCCTCCTGCCTCAGGCTCCTAAATTGCCAGGATTACGGGCGTGCACTACTGCGTCTGGTTCCATGATCAGCCTGTTAAAGGAAGTCCTCCACCTCCCACCCTCACTTCCTGTTGCCTTTGCTTCCTGATGTGCTTTGGGGCCGGAGCCTCAGGGGGAGCTGGGGCAGGGGAGGACCTTGGGCCGTTCCTAGCACCCTGGCCGGGGAGCAGCCAGTGCATTGCCTGCTGGCCTTCAGCTGCTTGCTGTTCCCTGATCCCAGGTGCTCAGTGATCTGTAGTGGGGGCCGGTGAGAAGAGGTCAGGGGAGGAGGCCTGGAAGCCCAACGCCTCCTTGCTTGTAAGTCAAGGCAGTGGACCCAAACCTGCCGTCCGGGCAGTGGGAGGATACAGGTGCACTCATGGGATCAGAGGTTAGAATGGAGGCCTGTGGGCTCAGAAAGGGCTGCAGCCAGGGCAGAAAGGCGCGATTTCCTTTGCTTTCCTCTCGGCTGCACTCTCATGTGGTGGGAGATGACTGTCCTGTCTGGACTGATGCCCCCTGCTGTCCACCACCCCAACCCCAGTGACCATTGTCCTGGTGTCCCTGGTCCATGTTCCCAGGACAGAATCCCGCTGGCCCAGCTTGGTTGGAGTTCACCTCTGCCAAGGAGGAGGCCTGTGTGCCCTAAACAGGGCCCCCCTTCATTGGTGGGCGGAGAAGATTCAAGAAAATTTGGAACATCACACACACACACACACACACACACACACACACACACACGGGCACACACACACAGACATATATATTGTTGTTGTTGTTAGGTGTCATCGAGTCGGTATCTGACTCATAGTGACCCTCATAGGGTTTTCAATGGCTGACTGTTTCATGATTGCCTTGGGGGTGGATTGCCACGTCCTTCTCCCATTTTTGCGGTGCTGGGAATTGAACTTGGGACCTCAGAGATTGAAGCGCAGCTCTCTACCAACTGAGCTAAATCCCAGCCACATATATGTGTGTGTGTGTATATATATATATGCATGTGTGTATGCATATATATATATGTGTGTGTGTATATGTGTGTGTGTGTGTATATATATATATATATATATATATATATATATATATATATGTATGTATATCTGATCATGGAAGTCTACAGGCAACAATGGAGGCCAAGTGCAGGGTGTGGGTGAAGGCTGTAGGATAGGGACGTCCAGCCTGTGGTTTGCGGGCTGCATGCAGCACAGGACAGCTAGTAATGGGGCCTCACAATCCTTTAACATCATGTGTTTTTTGGTGTTTATGCAATACATTGATTATGTATATGCGCTAACTATATTATGTAATTTGTGTGTAATCCAAGATAGTTCCTCTTTACTTGATATAACGCAAGGAGGTCCAAAGGGGGGCTGGACGTCCCTGATCTAGGACTTGATCAGGTCCTAAGTCTGGGGCCCATAGTTTCTGAGAGCAAAGGAGCCTGCATGCTGGCTATGGGAGGGAGCCTGTGCTGTACCCTGCGAGCATACAGTGTGCAGGGTAGTACACAGTATGCACTTGGTAAATAGTAGTTGAATGAATGGATGGATGGGTGAATGGATGGATGAGTAAATGAATGAATGAGTAAATGAATGATGTGAATAGTTCAGACCCCACCATGGGGTGCCACTGTCGTAGACCAGAGAACTATGGCTGGTCCTCTAAACTCTCTGATGCCCCTCTGTGTCCGACATGGGGCAGACACAGAAGCAGGCACCTGTTACACTTCACTGTGTTGTTGTTGTTAGGTGCCATCAAGTCAGTTTCAACTCATAGCAACACCACCTACAACAGAATGAAACACTGCCCGGCACTGTGCCATGCCCGGCGCTATTGTCAGTGCGTCTCTGATATTCATAGGGTTTTTGATGGCTGATTGTCTTGGGAGTGGGCTGCCAGGTCCTTCTCACTAGACTCCAGAACCTGGTGTTCCTAGGTAGTCTCCCACCCAAGGACTAACCAGTCCTGACCCTGCTTAGCTTGTGAGACCTGATGAGGTCGGATGCCGGGGTGGTATGGCTATGGACACATTTCACTTTATCGGGATGCAAATGAATTGTGACACATTCCCCTCCCCAACAGGCTGAGTGATCTTCCAGTTGCTCATCTCCTCCCGAAAGCCCTGGTCCTGCCAGAGGAAGGAAGAGCTGCCCCGCCCAGGTACACATCTGTCTCATAGGTATGCGGAGGGAGTGAAAGCTGTGGGTAGGGGTCAGGGGAGGCATAAGTTGCATCTGTTTTTTCTGGAGTGGGGTGGAGGGAAGGCACAGCTGACCTGGTCCAGCACAGCCTGAGACGGGCTTGGGTGTAGGTGGTCTATCTGGATGCAATCCCAGGAGGCAGAATGAGGGAGGGAGAGGAAATGGCAGAGTAAGGAGGAGTGGCTGAGATTGCAGCTGTCTGCAGGGGGCATTTGACTAATCTGGGGTCTCTGTGAAGATGTAGAATGTTCTCCCTGGAATTATCTGCTCAGAGGTTGGGGGAGGTGCATTAGTCCATTGACTCCACTGGGGAAGGCTGCGTGTGTGTGTGTGTCTGTGTGTGTGTGTGTGTGTCTGCACTGCCAGGTGGCACTTGAGTACAGGCTGAGCACACAGCAGTGGCCGTGGCATTGGAGAAGGGCAAAGACGTGTGGAATGCTCTTTTTTTTTTTTTTTTTTTTTTTTGGTACTGGGGGTTGAACCCAGGGCCTCGCACCTGCATGCTATGCAAATGCTGGACCACTGAGCTGCACCCCCAGCCCATTTTTTTACTTTTTGAGACAAGGTCTCGCTAAGTTACACAGACTGCCTCTGGTCTTGAACTTGCGATCCTCCTGCCTCTGCCTCCCGAGCCGCTGGGATTACAGGCATGCGCCACCGCACCGGGCTCGTGTGGAATGCTCTTGAGGAGGGCATTGCCAGTGTGGGGTGGGGGGGGGGCGCGTGTCTGCGCATGTGTGGAACTGTCCACGGCAGCTGCAGCTGAAAACAGAGGTGGATGGGGAGGATGGGACCCAGGATCCTGGGGCCCTCAGAAATGTGCCCTCCACACTGTGTGTTCCACCATTCCAGGGTCAGGAATGACAACAGCCTTCCTTTCCCTTTGTGACCCAGGCCTCTCTTCTGAGCTTCAGATCTGCCCATACCATGGACCCATTGACACCCAATGCTCTGGATGCCTCACGGGGTTCCTCAGACTCAGAGAACAAAGCCAGGTTCATCACCTCTCAGCCTATCCCAGCATCCACCCAGGCCCCGAGTGGCCAGCTTGAGCCTTGACTCTTCCGTCTCTGTCACTCTCCACATTTGATCAGTCACCAGCCCTCTGGATTCCATCTGCTGCTTCTCTTGCCCCCTTCAGCCCTTTTTATCCTTCCTTCCTTCTTTCCCTGCTTCTCCTATCAAATTAGCATAGGCTTAAAAGAACAAGACTGAAGGCTGCCTGTATTGGCGCCAGCACTCTCTCATACTTTGATGACAGGAGGGCACACTGACAAGCTTCAGGAATGCTATGTGGCAGACCACATGGATAGTCATAAATGTTGCTATCCTTTAACCTAGTTGCTCTGCTTCTAAGAATCTATCCTGAGATAATAATCCTATACACAGAAAATGCTTCCTGCACAAAGATGTTCGTGACACCATTGTTTATAGGAACAAAACCCCTCAGAAGACCCAAACCATGCCAATGACAGTAACAAACACCTGGCTGCCACCTGCACGCTCACGCTTCAGTGATGGTTGATTTCATGCTGGCCCACTCTTTAGTGATGCCGCTCCCAAGAGGTCTGCCCAGCCACATCTTCTCTTCTCATGCTACATGCTTTCTGGTGAGGTCATCCTTTCTGTGGCCCAGGTCACCATTACCCCAAGTCCTCCCTTCTATCCCAGACGTTATTTTTGTTGTTGTTAGGTGCCATCGAGTCAAGTCTGACTCATAGCAACCCTATGTACAGCAGATAGAAACACTTCCCGATTCTGTGCCAGTAAACTCATCTAGACATCCAGTAGCCAATTAGACACTGCACTTGAATAACCCAAAGCCACGTTAACCTCAAGCATCCAAAACTGACCTTCGTGTCACCTTCAGCCCCTGAAAACCAGGCATCCTAACTTAGTGGATGGCACTGCCCTTTCCCTGAGTGTCCAGGCTAGAAAACCAAATGTCTTCCTTTTTTCTCCCTTTCCGCAATTAACTCACCACCAAGTTCTAGTTCTATTGGCTAAATAATTCTCAAAGAACATCTATTTGCCTCCATCCTCAGTGCCATGAGCCAAGTCCCAGCCACTGTCGTTTCTATGCATGCCCATGACAGCGGTGTCTCATCTGCTCTCTCTCCTTCCATCTGCTTCCCTCTGACCCACCTCCCTCCCCGGAGCCAGAGTGCAGTTTCAAAAGCTAAGTTTGATTATGCCCTGAGTATGTGGATGCTGGGACTTGTTTCTGTAGCCACTAACATGGCATTTGGTAATTACTGGCAGAGTTTCAAAGAAGGGTAGTGTCTCCATATTGGGGTGACAGTCACTCCCAGCCCTGTTTGAAATTCAGCAATGTCTTCCAATGAGACGTGCTGGCTCCCTCGGGAGGCGCCACCCTGTGGCAACATCTGTAAAGCATTCTCTCATGAGTTGACGAACATTTGTTGTATACCTACTATGCGCTAAATCGTACAGACTCAGCAGGGATACTCTCACTCCCAAGGAGTAGTAACTCATTTGGTGGGGTGACAAAAATGAGATACTACAATGCTTTGTGGCCCTCAAGTATGGACTGAATGATTGTGTACCCCCAAGACTCATGTGCTGAAATTCTAACTCCCAGCTTGATGGCATTTGGAGAGAGGCTCTGGGAAATATTTGGGATCCGATTAGACACGAGGGTGGGGCCCTCAGGATGGTATTAATGCCTTCTAGAAAGAGGAGGAGGGATCTTTCCCTGCCATGTGAGGACACAGCGAGAAGGCACTGAGAAATCCAGGTCTCATCAGACACCCTGACTTTGGGCTTCCCAGCCTCCCTAACTGTGAGATATAATTGTTTGCTATTCAAGTGTATGACAATTTGTTATAGCAGCCTGAGACACCTTCCAAAGATCAACCTTTCTATACAAAATATTACTCCTTAGTATTTAATTCCTCTCATTAAGGAGAATTTCAGTTAAATTAAAAATTTCTCCTTCATAGATGAATAATGGGGAAAAAAAGGAAAGAAAAAGTTGAGAAACCCCATGCTAGGCTTTGGTGACTCAGGAGTTACTGAGTGGGACATGGACCCTCACCCTGCAGAGCTTTCCTTCCTACAAGGAAGAGAAACATTGTTATACAATGACTAAGTGAGAGAAGCCTGTAGCCTAGCCCTGTGGCATCTGATCCTGTCAGATCTCAGAAGCTAAGCAGGGTCGGGCCTGGTTAGTACTTGGATGGGAGACCACCTGGGAACACCAGGTGCTGTAGGTTTGGGAGAAGGACCTGGAAACCCACTCCCAAAAATCAATCCACCATTGAAAACCCTTTGAATAGCAGAGACGCACTGACAATAGTGTTTCGCCTGTTGTACTTAACAATAACAAGTGGGAGGAGAGAGATCCAACAGGCTGCACACTATAGAATCCACTATGTGACATCCTGTGCAAAATTGTAATTGTAGGAATCAGATCCATGGTCCTGGAGGCTTAGGTGGGGAAGAAAGATTGACGCTAAGGATCACGAGAGAACTCTCTAGGGAGGCTGAAGTATTCTCCATCCTCACTGTCACAGTGACTCTGCTACTGTATGTCTTTGTCAAAGCTCCCAAATCTGCTCCCTGAAAAAGAGTGCATTTTACTGTATACAAATGATGTTTCAATTAACCCCTGTTAAAATGAGTATACAATTAATGAGGTTCTGAGCCCCGTGAGAAACGCTAGCAGATTGGCAACTGTGGAGCCCCAGCCGACACAGACCTGGTCCAATCTGGGTGTGACTTCCATGGTGAAGCAGTGTTGGCTGTGTCGGAAGGATGACTTAGATCTTGGCTACAAGTGGTGAGTATCGGCAGATGGCGAAAATGCCTGCCAAGATGTCCCTGTGAAATAGGATGGGTCCTTCAGCTAGGGTCATGACAGATAGATGGACAAAAGCGGACAGATTCTAGAAATCTTTAGGAGCTAAATCAATTGGACATCTTGACCAGTTGGACATGTGGAATGGGGGAGAGTCAGGGAGCCTGGAGGTCTTCTGGCTTGGCTGTCCCAGTATATGGCGGCATCTCCTGGAACAGGGAACCCCTGGGGTAGGACCAGGTTAGCGGCAGAGACCCTTTGTTCAGGGTTCTCAAGTAGGGAGCACCTAGGAAGAGAACAAGCCACGTCCACCTTCAGGGGTGGCGGGGTACCTAGATGATTCTTCTCTGAAATTGCTCCCCTCTCCACCCAAGGGAAAGTTTCTGAGCCTCAGGCCATATTTGGTGGGATCAGGGATGACCATCTGGTCTGGAGAGAGCTCACCAGCACCTGGGAGATCTGAACGGAATGGCAGATGGAAGGAGGGGAGACAGATGCAGAGGTTGCACTGATAGAAAAGTGTCCTCTGAAGGACACGTTCCTGTCGCTGATTTCAGGCCTGGCCCTAGCTCCTGCCCATTCTGAAGGTCCAGTTGTCCAGCTTATCTGGATTCTGTAAAAGAATGTAACATTCTTCCAACGCTTCCCTGTTTGTGACTAAGCTATTTTGAATGAGTTTCTGCTCTTTGCCACTCCCAAAGCCTCAACAAAGACACCACAGATTGTTGTTGTTGTTAGGTGCCGTTGAGTTGGTATCCGACTCATAGGAACCCTCATAGGGTTTCAATGGCTGACTATTTCGGGATTGCCTTGGGAATGGATTGCCAGGTCCTTCTCCCATTTTTGCGGTGCTGGGAATCGAACTTAGGACCTCAGAGACTGCAGCACAGTGCTCTACCAACTGAGCTAAATCCCAGCCCACACCACAGATACACACTGTTTTATTTCTGTGCCTTTTTAAATAAAAGCTCTATTTGCCAAGTTGTCTATCAGTATCTTAACTTCATGTTTGAACTAACTTTGTAAGACACCCAGTTATTATCCTTTTACTTCCCAAATTTGTTGCCCATTCTGTGCAATTGCTCATGAACTACAGAATCAATTTCTCAAGATAAAGATTCCCATGAAGATTCTCATTGACGTTACGTAGCAAATTTATAGATTACTGGAGGGAGAATTGACGCTTTTACAATACTTTTCTAGAACAGGTTCCATTTCTTCATTGATTCAAGTCTTTTTTTTTTTTTTAAATGTCCTTCATCCAATTTCAACATATATCTTTGCACATGTTTTGCTAAGCACATTCTTTTGGTCCCCTGATGTTTTCTAACTCATTATTGCTGGTGTACAGGACAGGCATTGATCTTGATATATTTATCACCTTGTGCTAGCCTCTTTTTTCAATGCTCTGATGAGTTCTTGTAGTTTTCCAGGTTATTCTCTTGTTTTCTCAGGGTGAACCAGCACATTATCTGTAAATAATGATCATTTTGTCTCTGATTTGCCAATATGTATACCCTCCATTTCTTTTTATTGTCTTACTCCCCAAAATGAAGACAAGGAACAGTTATGAGAACAAGCACTCTTGAACTGCTACCTTGAATAAAAAGACCCTAAGATGAGGTTTCCGGTCTGGGATTTAGCTCAGTTGGTAGAGCGCTGCTCTGCAGTCTCTGAGGTCCCAAGTTCAATTCCCAGCACCACAAAAATGGGAGAAGGACATGGCAATCCACTCCCGAGACAATCCCAATCAGCCATTGAAAACCCTGTAAGGGTCGCTATGAGTCAGACGCAACTCGATGGCACCTAATAACAACATAACAAGATAAGATTTCCAGAACTGGTGTCTGAGAACATTGGCCCATATGATGCTAATTGTTTCTAATTGTTTCACTGAGGAAAAAATGTTCTGGGTCCAAATAGCTTTAGAATATACTTAGTTAAAACAAAGACAAACTTGTTTCTTTTATCTCAGTAGCAATCAGAAATTTTGAGGTTAACTGGCCTTATGGATGTCTAAGAGGGAGATACAGGAAGTAACATATCTGTTTACTTTTTTTTCAATACCAACCCAAGGTCTCATGCATGCTATGCAAGAGCTCTCCCACTGAGCTGCACCCCCATCGCCTTTTGTATTTTTAATCTTGAGACAGTCTTACTAAGTTGTGCAGGCTTCCTCTGGCTTCAAACTGGCCATCCTCCTGCTTCATCCTCCTGCTCCCCTCCCACAGTGGCTGGCGGTAGCATGTCTTAGGCTACCTTGACCACTGACCTTTTTATTTCATGCCTTACTGTTTAACATCTCCTGGAATGATGGTCTACAGAGTCGGGTTGGAACTGCTGCACTGAGAATTTACTACTAAGTCTGATGTTGGCCAAGAGTTCTGGAAACAGAATTGTTGGGGGAATGAGCAAATACTTTTATCATGGTAAGAGTATTCTCTTCAATTCTTAGTTGGTGGAGAGGTTTGTATGTATGTATGTATGTATGTATATATTATTTTTACATATTAACCTTTTTTGGGGGACAGGGTCTCACAGCATTGCCCAGGCGGGAGTGCCCTGGCTATTCACTCCTGAAACTTAGAACGAGCACCTCAATAGCATCATGCATGATAACCCTATGCTCTTGGGTTCATGTGATCCTCCTGCCTCAGCCTCCCAAGTAACTGAGACTATAGGCAAACTGGCTTGAGTGTTTTGTTTTTTTTTTTAATTAGAAATGGAAGTTAATTTGACCAAATGTTTTGTGGATGTCTATGGAAATGATTGTGGCTGGGGTTTAGCTCAGTTGGTACAGTGCTGTTCTGCGCTCTCTGAGGCCCTGGGTTCCATCTCCAGCACTGCAAAAATGGGAGAAGGACCTGGCAGCCCACTCCAAAAACAGTCCCCAAACAGCCATTGAAAAGCCTATGATTAGCAGAGAAGCACTGACATAGTGCCTGGCATGGTGCAGTATTGGGGAGTGTTTCGTTCTGTTGTACATAGGGTTACTATGAGTCAGACCTTACTCGACAGCACCTAACAAGAACAACAATGGAGATGGTCATATTATTTCCCTCTTTTAAATTAGTGGAATTCTACCACAATGCATTAAGTGTGGTGCAAATACTCCCCAAAGTCACAGGATTGCATGACTGTGAAGTTAATGGAGTAAATAGGGTAAAATTGAGCAACTAGCAGGACAAGTGCTCCAGGCTCTCGCTGTGATGGCCAGCGGGTCCTTGCTTCATCTGCAGTTTGCTGCCTCCTGGTGGTGGCTTGCTGCTATGAATTAAACATCCAAGGGGACAATTCCAAGCTGTGGACTCCTAGAAGAGAAGCAAGTCCAGAAATCCTCTGGTTATCTGGTACTCACTTTGCCAGCAAACCTAAAAGATTGGCCTGGAAGGATACTGGGAACACAGGGACTCACCTTCTGCCTTCCTGCTCCCTGAGTCCGAGTTTCCTCCCTGCCCCGCCTTCTCCACAGTCCCTCCACTCCTGCTACTCAGAAATTAAGAAATCTACTTACTTGTCTGGGCTGGGATTTAGCTCAGTTGTTAGGGTGCTGTGCTGCAGTCTCTGAGGTCCCGAGTTCAATTCCCAGCACCGCAAAAAAGAGAGAAGGGCCTGGCAATCCACTCCCAAGGCAATTCAAAACAGTCAGCCATTGAAAACCCTATGAGGGTCGCTATGAGTTGGATACTGACTCGACGGCACCTAACAACAACAACAAGAACTTACTTGTCTCTCACTTTGTTGTACTGTGGGGGCTTGTGTGTTGCTATGATGCTGAAAGCTATGCCACCAGTGTCTCAGATACCAGCAGGGTCACCCATGGTGGACAGGTTTCAGCTGAGCTTCCACACTAAGACAGACTAGGGAGAAGAACCCAGCAGCCCACTCCCAAAACAATCAGCCATTGAAAACCCTAGGAATAGCAGAGAAGCGCTGCCAAATATAGTAAAGCTCCTGGGACCTCCTTCTGCTTATGTGGCATGACTCAAAATGAGAAGAAACAACTGTAAACATCCATTAACCCTCAACTAGGTGGGTTGACGCAGTGCCTGTGACAATGGACTTACACATAAAAATGACTGTGTGCATGGCAGCGTGTCGGGTAGTGTTTCGTTCTGTTGTGCATTGAGTCACTATGAGTCAGATTCAACTCCATGGTACCTAATAGCAACAAGCAACAACTCAGCTCCTGATTGAGAATTTAGGCTGGGTGCAGAATTCAAACCTACTGCCAATTGCATCATCTAACAACAACAGCTGGGATTTAGCTCAGTTGGCAGAGAGCTGTGCTGCAGTCTCTGAGGTCCCGAGTTCAATTCCCAGCACCGCAAACAGTCAGCCATTGAAAACCCTACAAGGGTCGCTATGAGTCGGATACCGACTCAACGGCACCTAACAACCATAATTCATTTTATGGGCTGGGATTTGGCTCAGGTTTTAGATCTGTTTTTAAAATGAATACTTGCAGCTAACCCGTTGAGTGCTTACTCTGTACCAAGTACTTGGCTACGTTCTTCAAATGAATTACTTTAACATCCCCATTCCTTTAATTTAGATATTATTATTTCCATTTTGCAAACTGGAAAATAACCACAGAGAGGTTAGTGAAGTCAGATTCAAAACCTGGCAGTTTGCCTCTAAAAGCCACACTCCTGAGTTTAACCTCCCTTACCCTTTGCTTCCAGGAATAAATCTTGTCATGGTGGCTGCTCCTTTTACCCAACCCTATTTGCTAAAATATTACTTAGAATTTTTGCATGCAGAGGAGACTTTCAACAAAGTTTTTTTATGTGTGTCTGTGGGTTTTATTTACTTTTGGTATCAGGATCTTACAAAATTCATAAACTGAATTGGAAATTTTTCACTATGTTTTAGTACTTTGACAGCTTTTAAAGAATTTATGCAATATGTGTTCCTAAAATGCTTGTGACCCCATCTGTAAAACCATCTGGTCCTAGGGCCTTTGGCAATTACCTTAAATTTACTTGTTATTCGTCTTTTCTAGGTTCTCACTATTGGATCATTTAGAATTTCCTGAAATAATTATCATATTTACCTAGCAAAGTCCAGCTTTATTAGCACTTAGTGACACACAGTATTCTCTCACGATTTAAAAAATCTACATATTTGTGGTGTCATTCATAATCCTAAAAGACACAGTCATGAATGCCACAGTACTGAATGTTGGAATCCAGAAATATCCAAATTCCTGCAGACTAAAATCCCTATGAAATTAAATCTAATCCTATAAGATTAAAATCCTGAATGCTGAAATCCTGACATCCGAAATTCTGGAATCTAAAATTCTAAAAACCACAATTCCCACTGGGAAATTAAAAGGCTGCATGCGAAGGGTAGAAAGCCAAATTCTGCAGAAGGGCTTTGTACATTTTTGGTTGTATGCAGGACGGTTGCCTCACATTAGGTGGGATGAATACCTGGAAACCCGGCAAAGCCTTATTTTGTATGTGTCTGTGACGGTGTTCCCAGAGGAAATGAATGTATTCAATCAGCTGGGGGTGCAGAGAGAGCATATACAGAGGGTGAACTGCTGTCACTCGGAGCTGGGGCAGAGTTTCCTGCTGCTGCCTTGCACATCAGAACCCCAGATTGGCAGCCTTGGGATTCCAGGGCCTACACTAGGGGTACTCTGGGTATTCAGTCTTTTGTAGTTGTACCCCCTCTTCTCTGAGAACTTGTCAGCATTAATTTGTACAATTCACTCTCCTATGGATTCCATCATCATACCATTTCCAATACTGGAGGTATAAACTGTGTAAAACCCTTTGTTGTTGTTGTTAGGTGCCGTCGAGTCGAGTCCGACTCATAGCGACCCTATGTACAGCAGATCGAAACACTTGCCGATTCTGTGCCAGGCAAACCATCTTATTTATGTTTAAGCCCATTGTTGCAGACACTGTGTTAATCCATCTGGTGGAGGGTTTTCCTCTTTTCCGTTGACCTGCCACTCTTCTAAACATGATGTCCTTCTCCAGGGATTGTTCTCTCCTGACTACATGTCCGAAATATGTAAGATGCAGTTTGGCCATTTTTGCTTCCAAAAACCCTTTAGAGAGTTCTAATATATTTTATATGAGGCTGGGATTTAGCTCAGTTGGTAGAGCGATGCTCTGCAGTCTCTGAGGTCCCAGGTTCGAGTCCCAGCCCTGCAAAAACAGGAGAAGGATGTAGCAATCCACTCCCAAGGCAATCCTGAAACATTCAGCCATTGAAATCCCTATAAGGGTCGCTATGAGTCAGACATGATTCAACAGCACCTAACAACAACAACAATTCATTTTATGGGCTGGGATTTAGCTCAGTTAGCAGAGTACCGCTCTACAGTCTCTGAGGTCTGGAGTTTGATTCCCAGAACCAAAAATGGGAGAAGGCTGTGGCAATCCACTCCCGAGGTAATCCTGAAACAATCAGCCATTGAAAATCCTATGAGGGTTGCTATGAATCGGACATGACTCAACGGCAACCTAACGACAACAACAACAATTCATTTTATGCATATTTTGCAAAGTTGCCTCCAGGAAGGTACATTATCACCATGTGGACTTTGTGTGCAAGCACTGTGCGTGCATGTGCTCAGTGTGCAAATCGACACCCTTTTTGTACAAGTGCATTTGCAAAAGATAAAATTTCCCAAGGCTATTTGGATGACCGCGCTTGCGGTCTTGATCCATCTTGTCAAAAGACAGGTTGCCTGTCAGGATATTCAGAAGACCGCTGTTATAAAGCGGAGTGTGCACAGTTGCCAACCACAGAGATGTGCGTTGATACACTTTGCTCTTTGACCTACTTCTTTATGAATATAGTTTGTCTTCTTGTAACTGTTATAATGCCAGTGTTGTTAGGCTGAATGTTTATTTTTGCAAAAATATCTGTGTGATTCTTGTCTATTTTATTGTGTATAGTGCTCTATGAAATGTTCTGTTGTGTTTTCCATTTTATGTTTTTCAAGTAAATCCTTTTTAAAAAGATGTAGATGAACCTTTTAAGTAATTTTTAAAACTGTTTTTCCAGATTATGTTTTGGGGATTTTTTACCTTTTGGGATTTCAGACTTTAGAGATTTTGATCTTTTGGGTTTCAATATTTGGGATTACCATTTGGGATTGGGCCTTTTGGGATTATGGCAAACCGCCTGTATTTCTCTCTCTTTTCTAAATTCCATTTTAGTCATGATGTATTTTTTTGAGGTTTATAGTTATTACATTGTTTTCTTCATCAGATTTGCCAGAGATGACATTAGGAGTAGCTTTAGTATGGGAATATAGGAGCAAACATTTACAAAGTGTATACTTTGTGACAAGCATTGTTTTAAGATACATGAATCCACTTCATCTGTATAATGACTTTATGAGGGAGGGACTATTACCTCATTTTTCAGATGCAGAAACTGAATCACAAAATTAGTAAGTGACTTGTCTCAGGACACACAGCTGAATGGTAGAGCTAGCATTTAAGCCTTGGCAGCATTGCAGGGAGTGGTGGCACACACCTATAATGCCAGCACTCAAGAGGCTGAGGCAGGAGGATCCTGAGTTCCAGGCCATTCTGGGCTACGAAGTGAGACATTGTTTCAAAAAACAAAACAGAGCTGAGAGCAGTGGTGCACGCCTGTAATCCCAGAGGCTCAGGAGGCGGAGGCAGGAGGATCCCAAGTTCGAGACCAGTGGCAGTCTGCATAATTTAGCGAGACCCTGTCTCAAAAAGTGAGAAACTGGGCTGAGGGTGCAGCTCAATGGTCCAGCACTTGCAGAACGTGCAAGCGTAAGGCTCTGCGTTCAACCCCCAGTACTGAAAAACAAAACAAAACAAAACAATAACAACAACAACAAAACAAACAAAAAACAAAGGAGTCAAACCTGGGAAGTTCATATTTTTATATTTATCAATTCTTCCTCCTACTTTATGGTATTTTTCCTTTCCTAACTCTTTGAGGTGAGTGCTTGGATCATTTATTTATAATCTTTCTTATTTGCTAATAAATATCCTAAAGTGAGTAGGACTAGCAATAATCCATGGACTCTAATACTATTGATATTTTTACAGAACCAGTATTTTATTTAACTTTCCATTTATTTTTCTGTTCTCAATTTCATACTGTCATGTTAACCACTTCTTATGCTTGTGTTGGGTTTAATTTTTATCTGGTTTTTCAAAGTGGACGCTTGTATGCTTCATTTGATACCTTTCTCTGTTTTTCTAACGTAAGCACTTACAGTATGATTGTCCTTCTAGGCAATGTTTTAGCTCCATCTCACAATTTTCTATTGTAATAAAACACACAATATGAAATCTGTCTTCGTAACAAGTTTGTAAGTATACTGTAAGGTATTGTGACTGTTATATAGTAGATCTCTAGAACTTTTCATCTTGCATGGCTGAAAGTCTATACCCATTGCGTAGAAACTCCCCTGCCCTTGGCAACCATTATTCATCCAGAGTTTTATATAGTGTATTTTCATTTTTATTAAGTTCAAGATATTTTCTAAATTTCTCCTGAGGCTTCCTCTTTGAGCCGTGAGTTATTTAGACACGTGTTATTTAGCTTCAGAATACTTGGGATGTTGAAGGACATCTTCCTAATATTGGTTGTTGGTTTAATTATGTTATGGGCAGAGAACATTGGATCATCACATTCTTTTACCATTGTTAAGATTTGTCTTACTATCCGGAACAATTTTGGTGAATGTTCCATGCATGCTTGAACAATTGTACATTCTGTTCTTATTGCTTGGTGTGGCCTATAAATGAACAAATCAAGTCCTATTGTCTGGTAGTAATGTTCACGGCTTCTGTATTCTTGCTGGCTTTTCTTTTCTTTTTCTATTGCCTACTCACCAGTTACAATGGTGGATTTCCCTATTTCTCATTTTAGTTCTACGAGCTTTTGTTTGATGCATCTTGAAGCTGTGTGGTTAGGTATGTACACATTAAGGGTTTTTACATCTTCTTGGTGAACATACTTTTTTATTATTTTGTAATATCTCTTTTGGCTCTGGCGATAGTCCTTGTTTTGAAGCCTACTCTGATATTAATATAGCTATTCCATTGTCTTTTGCCTACAACCATACCACTGTGGCTTCCGATCTCGTCAGATCTCGGAAGCTAAGCAGGGTCAGCCATAGGTTAGTACTTGGATGGGAGACCGCCTGGGAACACCAGGTGCTGTAGGCTTGGGAGAAAGACCTGGCAACCCACTCCCAAAAAGAAATATGCCATTGAAAATCCTATGAATAACAGAGAAGCAGTAACAGTACTGTTTTGCCTGTTGTACATAGGGTCACTATGAGTCAGATACCAATTCGATGTTACCTAACAACAACAGTTGTCTTTTGGTCAGTATTTGCAGGCATCCCTTTCTATCACTTTAGTTTACATAATTATATTACAGTTGTTTTCACATAGACAGCATGCAGTTGGATCGTGTGTGTGTGTGTGTGTGTGTGTGCGTGCATGTGTGTGTTCAATCCAATCTGACAATGTTGCCTTTCAACTAGTGTGTTTAGATCTGTCCTCTGGCTGCTGAGATGGAGTATCCTTTAGAGTTTTAGCCACCTGTGCTATTGCACAGCTCGACATGATTTAGGCCACCCTAAGGGCAATGCAGAGAAAGAAAAGAGAGAGAGAAATTAAGGGGAATCCCTCACACCCCCTTTTCCTCAGTCATCCGGCAAGAAAGATGGGCTTTCTGCCACCACCCTCTCACCACAGTGAAGTTTTGCAACTGGTTCACCCTTAGAACAGGTCATAAGGAAAAAGGAAGACCCCACATTCTCTGACAGAAGCCCCCTTTTTCCAATGCTTTTTTCTTCTTCAGCTATCCTACTTGATAGCTGAAGAAGAAATGAGGCTGGTTTGGAAGATGGTTTCTTGTGGCGTTTTTGTTGCTTGCACCTGCTGCATAGTTGCATATTTGGGCCACCCTTGGGTCAATGCTGGGTGATCAAAAAGGAATGAACCCCTAGAAACTCACCCCTTGTGAGTCTTTCTCCAAGTTTTGGCCCCCTTCACCAGTCCACCTGCTATTTTCCAAGGCCTCAGGCAGTTGTTTTTGTATTTTGCCCAGACCATTTAGTTGCAGTCAGGAAGAGAGATGCTCCGGTGGCTTGCTTTCTCTTAGCCAGCACCGGAAGTTCAGGGTCGATTTTGCAAGTGGAGTTGGTGTGAAACAAAGTCACATGTTTAAGTTATGAATTGATGCGTTCACATTTCTCTTTAAGATGATCATGCCCAATTATATGACACTAACACTAAAAAAAAATCTTTTCTCAACACTTTACCAACAATGGATGTACAACAACACTTTGTTCTTCTCCAATCTGTTGGGTAAAAAAGGATACTGTCTGGTTGATTTGATTTCACACTCCATGTTTGCTCGTTCAAGCATCTTGTTGTATCTTTTCGACCATTTATATATCCTCATTTGTAAATAGTTCCTTTCTGTCCTTTGCCCATGTTTCTATCAGGTCATTTGTCTTTTTAGTATTGATTTGTTGAAATTGCCTGTGTAGTTTCTACTGTTTGGAATTTATTGAGGTTCACTTTGAGGCTCATTACTTAATCAATTTGTCTATATGTTCTGCAAGCATTTGAGAAGAAAAGTATTCCCTCTTCAAATTCTACCTAGACATATTACAACAGTCTTGTTAATTTAGTTATTTAGATTGTCTATATGATTTCAAACATATTTGATCTGTTAAATTCTGAGACAGGTGCTTTAAAATTGCCCACTCAGGTTGTGGTTTTATAAAATTTTCTTTGCAGTTTAGTTTTTGTTTTTATTTTTTCCTGCAGTACTGGGGATTGGACACAGGGCCTTGTGCTGAGCAAGCACTCTACCTCAGAGCTACATCCATAGCTCTGTGTCTTTGAAACATGGTCTTCCTAAGTTGTGCAGGCTTCTGCTGGCATTGAATCGACTATCTTACTACTTCAGGCTCTGTAAGGAGCCAGAATTACAGGCATTCACTACTGTACCCGGCGTTTGTTTTGTTTTGTTTTTGTTGTTTCCTTCTTGTTTTGTTTTTGTTTTGTTTTACTTCAAGGCAGGGTGTTGCTATGTAGTCTGGGCTGACCTAGAACTCATGACCCTCCTGCCTCAGCCTCCTGAGTGCTGGGATTACAGGCATGTGCCCCCTGTTCAGCTGAGTTTTTCTTTATATATTCTTTTCAGTATATCTACCCAGTCCAATTCCTGATTTAGCAATTACTCAGTGATTAAGAGCACCAACTCTGGTGTTGTGATTTGTTGTTGTTGTTAAGTGTCATTGAGTCAGATCCAACTCATAGTGACCCTAAGTACAACGGAATGAAACACTCCCCAGTACTGTGTCATGCACATGGTCTTTTTATGTTTGAGTCCATTGTTGCAGCCACTATGTTTCTTCTCATTTTGAGCTATGCCACATCAGGAAAAGGAGATCCTAGGGGCCTTACTCCATTCCTGTCATTAAGGTCAACTCCACTCTGAGGAGGCAACTCTTGCCCAGTTTTCCTTTGAATGCCTTCCAGGCTGGGAGGTTCATTTTCTGGCACTATATTTGACAGTGCTTCTCTGCTATCCATAGGGTTTTCAATGGTGTTAGGATACCTGGGTTCAAATCATAGTTCTTCCCCTTACAAAATATATGTTAATGAATTACTTGATCCTTCTAAATCTTGGCTTCCTTGTCTATAAAAAGGGTCAAACAATAACATTTTCTTCACAGAATTGTTATAGGATTAAATAAAATCATCCAGGGAAGTGTTGAACGGAGGGCTATTACCACATTTTCTTGAAGATTGTGAGATGGATGAGGGGGGCCATCTCTCCCTTGGGCAATGGGAAAATATTAAGCATTGTAAAACCCTATTAAAATCAATATTGATGTTAATAATAAGTTTTTTTTCCTGTCAACACTCCATCTAATGTTTATTCTTGTGTAAATAACCACAGATGTTGGGGGACCAGATGATTTGACCCCTAATTGGCAGCTATTGGCTTCTCCCTTAATACCTTGGTTTCCTTGAGTAAAAGACTTTCAGTTAAGCAGCAAGCTAAACAATCCTTATACTGCTGTTCATGGTTTTGAAGGCTTCATAGATGACGTAAGGAAGCCACTTGACAATTGCTAATACAGCACAACTCCAGCTTCTGAAGGTACAGCTCAGGCCACGGCTGTTTCAAACAGTTTGCAATTTATACTGAACTTTTTACTGTCACAAGTCTCAGTGAACTCTAGATGACCCTGTGACCAAACCAAGCCAGAGGGGAAGTACTTCCTTTGGTGGATCAGCAGAGGGACTATTATGATTGGTTCAAAAGGAACTCTGCTATGATTAGTGCAAACACAAACCTTCATTTGCATGAGAGGTTTTCTGTGATTGGTACAAATAGCCCTTTTCTGGCTATGTAAGACGGCTGTTTGATTCACTTAGTGAGCCAGCTGGGAGACACCTCCCTGTGCTGCCCATGAGTCTTGCAACACTTAGCCCAATGAAAGGTTTTGCTTCAGTGGTCTTTTTACCTACTTTTAGTAGTGAGGGTTGAGCTGGTAACACAAAGAAAGAAGCAGTGTAGACAGCAGAACACACATGGTGGCAATGGCAAGGGATAGCAGAGACAGTGCAACGGCAGTGGCAGAGATAGCCGAGCAGCCAGAACACCAAGCAGCAGAAGCAGTGAAGCAGCTTCCTACTTGATAGCTGAAGAAGAAATGAGGCTGCAAGACAGGCAACCACCAGCAGAAGCAGCAGCAGCAGCAAGGCAGTGATAGCTGCCTCTCAAATGGTGGCAGCTATGACAGTGGCCACAGCCATAGAGGCAGCTGAATAGTTCAAGAAAGTGACCTGGGTAGGAAGAATAGGGGCAACAGAAGAAAGAGAAAGCTATAAAGAACTAGAGAAGAGAAACTACACGCCTTGGTTACTGGAAGAGTTCCAGAGAGCTGCAAGTAGGACTGAGGAATTCTGATACCTAGGCCTGCCCTGAAGTTGCAATGCTAGCTGTTATCAAGGGCTGAGGAATCCCAATACCTAGACCACATGGAAGCTGTTATGCCAGCTGCTGTTGAGGACTGAGGAACCCTGACCTACATAAAAGCTCTAACACTTAAAGGACTTAGGAATCTTGCCCTCCTTGGCTACATAAGAGCTATAACACTGGAAGGTGCCACTCGCTGCTGCTCCTGTCTATCCACTATCACTGCTCATTGCTGTCAAACATTCAGGGATACAGACACTGCCAAAGACCAGGACCTGACGATCTTCTTCTTGTCTACCCATGATTTCTAGCCAGATAGAGCAAAAGGACCTCAGCCATCTGACCAGTAACAATTAACAATCCTACATCTCATCAGTACAATTATTTTTAAAAGCCTTCAGTTCCATTTTATGCGTTTCCCTTTGAACTATACATTTAAAAATATGAATATTCCTGTACTTTATTCTATTTGCACTTTCCTGAAATATCTTGGTTTATTTTAGATCTTTCATAATTATTTAATTTTAGCTGGATCTCTTGTAAAGTAAAATTCTGCTAGACAGTCTCCAAAAAGATGGCTAAAGATGGCTGCCGTACAGCCTTTCCTTGCCTATAAGCACATAGCTCCATCCACCTGGAGGTGAGGTCTATTTCTCCGCGCCTTGCCTTGACTAAGAAAAAGCAGAGGAAGTGATGTTGTGTTAGATCTAGTCCTAGTTTTGAAGAGGTCAAGTAACTTATGCTTGTGTTTGGAGAAGCCTGCTGCCATACATCTTTCTTGCTTTATTTTTGGTTTTTGGGCTAGGGTCCCCCATGTAGTACAGGCTGGACTGGAACTTCTGATCCTCCTGCCTCAGCCTCCCGAGTGCTGGGGTTATAGGCACGTGTCACCACACCCAACCAGCTATGATACTTTAAGGAAACTCAGGGTAGCATACTAAGTAATGAGGTACTGTTGGAAACAGAGGCAATGGAAGGATCTGAAGGCACCAAATGTGAGTAAAATCTTGTTGGACTTCCCTGACTAGCCCCCTGCAGAATGCAGCTGAGTGACCCCAGTGCATTGTCCATGGCGCAGAGGACTCCAGCCAAGCCCTGGCAGTATCTCAGCCCCACGGGATCGTGGGAAATAGCGATTCATTGTGCATTTAAGCCACTAAGTTCTGAGGTGGTTTGTTATTTAGCAGGAGATAACTGGAACAAGAATAGAGTTAGATTTTTTTTTCAACCTGAGAATCTTTGTTTTTTAATAGGAGAATTTAATCATTAAAAAACTTACACTTGTTAATGATTGGTCTTCTCTTTCACATCTTGTATTCTGTTTTCTGTTTCTTATACTTCTGTGTGGTTTCCTTTTTTTATTCTACTGACTTCATTTTTTTCCATGTACCTTTTTTGGTGGGCTGGGATTTAGCTCAGTTGGTAGAGCGCTGCGCTACAGTCTCTGAGGTCCCAGTTCAATTCCCAGCACCACATAAATGGGAGAAGGACCTGGCAATCCACTCCCAAGGCAATCCCGAAACAGTCAGCCATTGAAAACCCTATGAGTGTCGCTATGAGTCGGATACCAACTCGACGGCACCCAACAACAACAACAACCACCACCACCACCTTTTTTGGTAACAACTTATGCTTTTCTACTAGTTGATCTTAAATATAAAAATGTTGGAAACATTTGAAATTGTATTTCTAACAATGTCAACAATTAAATGGTATCTATAACTGACATCTTTCTCCCCAAACTAGATTCGTCCTTTAGAATATTTTGGGGCCCCTTTCCTTTTCTTGTGTTATTGTTGTTGTTGGGTGCCGTTGAATCGGGCCTGCCTCATAGCGACCCTCATAGGGTTTGCAATGGCTGATTGTTTCGGGATTGTGTTGGGCAGTGGATTGCCACATCCTTTTCCCATTTTTGCAGTGCTCGGAATCAAACCTGGGTCCTCAGAAAATGTGGAGCAGCGCTCTACCAGCTGAGCTAAACTCCAGCCCCTATCCTGTGTTGGTCAGCAGGATAATGGGCACTAATTGGATCTGAGGCAAGACTTTTAGGGGCAGCTGTCAGTGTGCTCTGAGTCCTCATTTCCCAGCAGGGATAGGCTGGAGGCACCTACCTCCCACATGTAGCCTAGTCACAGAAATTCCAATGGAAGCTCCGCGGGGCATGGTGGCGCATCCCTGTAATCCCAGCAGCTCCGGAGGTGGAGGCAGGAGGATCGCAAGTTCAAAAAGCAGTCTGCGTAACTTAGCGAGATCCTGTCTCAAAAAGTTAAAAAAAAAAAAAAAAAAGGCCTGGGGGTGCAGCTCAGTGGTCCAGCAGTTGCAAAACATGCAGGCACAAGGCCTGGGTTCAACCCCCAGTTGTTGTTGTTAGTTGTTGTTAGGTGCCGTCAAGTCGGTATCCGACTCATAGCGACCCTCATAGGGTTTTCAATGGCTGAGTGCTTCGGGATTGTCTTGGGAGTGGATTGCCAGGTCCTTCTCCCATTTTTGCGGTGCTGGGAATTGAACTCCGGACCTCAGAGACTGCAGCGCAGCGATCTACCCACTGAGCCAAATCCCAGCCCTCAACCCCCAGTACTGGAAAAAAAAAAAAAAAAAAAAAAAAGGAAAAAAAAGAAAGAAACTCCAATGGAACAAATTGGACAGCCTCCCAGATAGCCCCTGAAGTTGGGGCCCACAGGGGACTTGTGTCTGATCCTCACCTGGGAAGTCTTGTGGGCGCCCGGCTGACCGGCTGCCGGAGGCAAGCTGGAGGCAGCTAGTGAATGGCTTCTTCTTATGCTTTGCCATAGCTGAGGATACACAGGTGCTTGCTGTGGACCAGATGTGGGGTTGTCTTGGGCCCTCACCAAGTGGGCTGCCCCAGAGACTGGACACACTTCGGCAGAGCCAAGGTGAAGGCAGTGCCCATTCCTCAGAGCTGGGAAGGAGGGGGAGCTGGCATAGCTGGAATAGGGGGGCACGCGCCTAGGTCAAGGAGACCAAGGGGAGAAAACCCTGTGTCTAAAGTCTTTCAAGATCCCAGGTAAAGTCCTGATTATGGAACTTACTTTAGAACGCCCCCCAGGCCTGCAGGGCATGGTGTCAGCTCATGGCGGTCTGATCCAGTGATGGTTTCCTTGCTCTCCTGGCCTCTCTGCTCACCCCTGCCAGGGCCTGCAGCGCAAGCGTGGCCCTAATGAAGGGGCGGAAGGTGGGGAGGGTGACGGGGAAGTTGTGGACAAGGTGGATCTGAAGACCAGCAGGCATCCGGTTGGCATTGTCCTTCTTTCAACTGGTGGCATTAGGGACTGGGTCTGCTAGGTATCAAGGTGGGGGACACCTCACAGAGAGTGCCTGACCAGATGCTGGGGAATACGGTCCAGCAGGCTTTCCTCGGCTCCGGAGATTCCATCTCAACACAGAAGCGGGGTTCTTGAACTTGACACTTTGAAAATAAAAGAATTGAGCCAGGCGCTGTGGCTCATGCCTGTAATCCCAGCGGCTTGGGAGGCAGAGGCAGGAGGACCGCAAGTTCGAGCCCAGAGGCAGTCTGCGTAATTTAGCGAGACCCTGTCTCAAAAAGTAAAAAATGGGCTGAGGGTGCAGCTCTATGGTCCACCACTTGCAGAGCACGCGAGTGCGAGGCCCTGGGTTCAACCCACAGTATCGCAACAACAACAACAAAAAAAAAAAAAAAAAAAAAAAAAAGAAAGAAAGAAAGAAAGAAAGAGAAAAAGAAAAAGAAAAAAAAAAAAGAATCAATTGGACAGAACAATAATAATAACACTGAGCCATAGACACGTTTCAGTATCTGCCCAGCCCACAATGATCCTCCTCCTCTGAGGCCTTCCCACCCCCACCTGACAAGGGAGGCTCCCAGAAGCCTTGCTTGGAAAAGGATGCCCTGGAAACAGCCACCTGGGTCATGCTGTGATGGCAGCCTCCTAAAGGATGGGGAGGAGCCAGGTTGCACCTGATGAACTCTCACTCTGAGGAGCAGCCCCGTCACTACTGGCCTGCTGAGGTGTCACTTTGGGAGGCACCATTAGTTCTTCACCCTGACCTTGCAACCTCAGCTCTGTCTGACATACTGTTCTTCCTCTTTTAGGTCTGGCAAGATTCATGTGACCTCAGGAAGGTAAAACATGAGTGTGGAAATAAGAAACGAATAAAAATGTATATTGTCCATTTTAGAAAAACTTCTATTGCAGTCTGGCTGCCACTGTAACAGGCAAACTGGCAACATTTATGATCTATTTGTCTGCCTTGAGATGCTTGAAGCATTTAAAAGAAGATGAGCTATTAAATGTGTGATTTAATCTAGATGTTTAGGGGAGTTGGAAAAAACATTCCCATCAATGTGTAAGTGATTCTAATCAATGAATATATATAATAAATAAATATAATCAAGGTTTAAGAGAAGTTGATTATGTCTATAAGGTTTGATTGAATAGTTGCATAAAGATGTCCAAATGTTTGGAGAACTTTGGTTCTTAAGTTTATAAGTTTATTGTGTTGATTGCTGTATTAGCTTCCCAGCACTATAACAAATACCTGAGATAATCAACTTACAAAGAGAAAGGTTTATTGTGGCTCACGGTCTCAGAGATTCTAGGTGGTGACCAGTTAGCTTTGTTGTTTTGTGCCTGTGGTGAGATAGTATGCTAGGGAGGGGGTACACAGCCATGGAAGCAAAGGAAAAATGAGGAAAGGCACAGGGTCCCACAACCCCAGTCAAGAGCATGCCCTCAGTGAACTAAAGACCTTCTGCTAGACTCTACCTCTTTCCACAGCCTCCCAACAGCGCCCCCTGGAGACCAAGCCTTGAACACATGAGCCTTTGGGGGACATTTCAGATCCAAACTATAGCAATCACTAAATGTATAAAGGGCAAAAGTGCATTTTGGACCGCTAACACTGTACCGGGCATTTTTCAAAACATCCTAAGTGTTTGGATTCATTTATTCTTCATATGTGCCATCCATTAAAGAGGAGCTATTATCATTCACAATAAAACAGAGGTTGACATTTTTTGACCATAAGACCACAGCTATGCAAGCAGCAGGTGCAGACATAAACTTAGCATTCTAACTCCAGTTAAGCCCCTCGCTTAACCCTGAAGCTCTAAACACTTCCAGACAGCACAGACCCACAAGACTGGCAGCCCCCTTTTCTCCGCGCTGGCTGGATGTGGACATCTGATAATTGCAAATGGATCTTTCCTGAGACCTCTGAAGAGTGTGGACCACCTGCCGGGTTACCAAATGGCAGTCTACAGAAAACTCACATCTTGGGCACCCTGCCTCAAGACTTGGTGGCAGCCTCTAGTTTTGGGTACCTGGAAATCAGAGAGCATCTTTAAAATAGCACCCTGGCCTCTGATCCTGTCTGATCTCAGAAGCTAACCAGGATCTGCCTGGTCAGTCCTTGAAAGGGAGGCTACTTGGGAATACCAGGTGCTACAGGCTAGGGAAAAGGACCTGGCAGCCCATTCCCAAAACAATCTGCTTATGAATAGCAGAGAAGTACTGACATAGTGCTGGGCATGGCACAGTGTCAGAGAGTGTTTTGTTCTGTTGTACATAGGGTTGCTATCAGTTGGATCCAACTGCACAGCACCTAACAACAACAAGCAGTAGAGCAGGAGTGTTTGAACAGCGGGCAGGTGGTGTGTGGGCCCTGGCTGAGTGTTTTGCTTGAGCCTTTTCTTCCCTGTATTTACAGAAACACTTTCTATTGTGTTTCTAAAGTACAAGGTTCTATTACTCACATGTAGCAGCTGCTATTTTGCTATTGTTTCTCTTCTCTTTTTCCCGTTAAAAACCATTTCAGTTACAGAAGAAATCCGTGCTTGGTGCAACAAAATGAAATCATAACAGAAGCGTAAAAAAGAAAAAGCAATTCCCAAAGCTCACTCCAAGTTCATGGTTTTTTCCTTCAAGAATTTTGTCTAAATCGGCATCATCCTAATTTCCTAGCTCTAAGAATTCTTTATTAACCTAATAATATACTGTGGGCATTTTTCCAAATGTACTCATATATCTACCTCATTGTTTTAAAGGCTGTGTAGTATTCTATATATGTTTAAACAGCACTGTCCAATAGAAATATAATATAAGCCACATATGTAATTTTAATTTTCTAGCAGACCTATTAAAATATAATGAAACAGTGCAATTAATTTTACTAATATATTTTTCTTCACCCACTATGCCCAGTATATTATAATGTCAACATGCAAACAATATAAAATGATTGAGATAGTGTATATTCTTTTTAAATGTTGAATCTTTGAAATCCAGCATGTGTCTTACACTTATAGCAGGTCCTAATTTAAAATAGTCACATGTAAAACATTCAGGAGCCACATGTGGACAATGACCACTGTACTATATGTCACAGGCTTTGGCCATAACCTTTAACTGTGTGCCAGCTGATGGCAATATGGATTGTCCCCAAGTTTTGCTATTAGAAGCAATGCTATAATGAACATTCGTAGGCTTATCATAAGAATACTTTGGGATAGATTTACAGAAACAAGGTTTCTAGGTCAGAGAGTTTATGCATTTTATAGTATAATAGATACAGCCAATGGGTGGGTTTGCCCACAGCACATACAGGACTTTGAAAGCAGATCCTCCCCTCCACCCATGACCCTCAAGATGACAGCAGACCCAGCTAAGTCCTTGACTATAGCCACTGAGAGACCTTGAAACTGAGGTCCTATTTAAGCCATACCTTGTGGGATCCAAACTTGTAAGAAAAAGTGAGATAACAGGTATTCTTGTCTCCAGATCCTAAGTTTTGGGGCAACTTGTTACACAGCAGCAGGTAACTAATGCAGTGCTGTTGGAAGACCATCTCTTTGGGATCAATGAATCCCTGTCTGTGCATCATTTTCCTGCCCTTTAAAAACTCACCTCTTCGAACTGGGGTTAGCTTAGTTGGTAGAGTGCTTGCTTAGCATGCCCTGAGGCCCTGGGTTCAATCCCCAGCACCACGAAAAATAAATTAATAAACAAAATAATAAATAAATAAATAAATTTCTCATATACCCAGCAGGCAACAACCATCGTGGTTGAGGAAAAATCAACTTGACTGGCGTTCAAAAAGTCAAGCGATCGTGGGCGAGCTCTCCCATCTTTTTACACATTCTGACGAGTTTCTGGTGACCTCATCTCAGGGAGGAGCCAGGGAGGGACCTGCTTACATGAGAAATAGTCCTAGCCTCTCTCTGCACCCCACACATGTTCTATGCCCAGGGAAGTGAGACTTGCTTGGTGCATTTGGGGTGAACTGAGCCTGCCACCCCTGCCCCTGCATCCTGTGTCATCTGGGTTTTGTCAGAGGCTCTTCCCCACAGTGGGCAGCCTTCCATTGGAAGGAGCAAATTGGTTCAGAGGGAAGCCACCGGCTCACTCCTCATCAGCAATTCAACCATATTTCTTTCCATGGCACTCGGGAGTTGAATCCAGGGCCTCGAGCATGCTTTGCAAGCACACTACCACTAAGCTGCACCCCCCAGCTCCTTTAAAAATTTTTTTATCTTGCGACAGTGTTTTGTTAAGTTACACAGGCTGCCTCTGGTCTTGGACTCGTGATCCTTCTGCCTCCACCTCCCAAATCGCTGGGATTAGAGATGAGCACCACTGTCCCCGGCTGATTTTTTGTTTTTGAAACAGTCTCACTAGTAACTCAGGTGGAACTCACTCTGTAGCCCAGGCTGGCCTTGAACTCAAGGTTTCCCCTGCCTCAGCCTCCAAAGGGCTTGCATTACAGCTGCATGCTACCACTCCCAGGTTTGGCTGATGTGAGACCTAGCTCTCTGACTTATTCCTCATTGGTGCTAAGCTCGGAGGAAAAGCAAGGGATTTTATTTTTTGTCTCCATCCTAAATATCAATATATACGGGGGATACCAAAGAAATGTATGTACATTGTAAGCATGTTATCTATGTATTACTTTTCTAAGTTGAATTAAATTATGGTAACAATGTGCAGCATGAGGTTCACCCAAAAGATAGCATGATTAAAATGAATGTAAGTATATGATGTATTCTCTTTTCCCCCTTCATTGGTAAATGTTGTTCGGGTATGGAGTAATAGTGCATTTGTGTTTTCTATTATGCAACAGCTGTATCACTTTTGCCTGCAGCCATAGCCCTGTGGCATCCGATCCCGTCAGATCCCAGAAGCTAAGCAGGGTTGGGCCTGGTTAGTCCTTGGATGGGAGACCACCTGGGAACACCAGGTGTTGTAGGCTTGGGAGAAGGACCCAGCAACCCACTCCCAAAAATCAATCCGCCATTGAAAACCCTATGAACAGCAGAGAAGCACTGACAATAGTGTTTTGCCTGTTGTAAGTAGGGTCGATATGAGTCAGATATCGACTCGACGGCACCTAACAACAACAAACAACAATATCACTTTTGGTTACACTTTTCATCAACTTACAAAGTTTATGGAACCTTTGGATTAATATGTAGTGAAACTCCTATGTATAAATGGGTTATATTCCCCTGTTTCTCCCATGTACTCATGAAGTTGTATCGTTTACATTGAGATTATCCTCTCCCCCTTTATCCTTTTACTTTGTTTCTCCTCCCCTTCCTATTCTTAAAATAGCAAAATGGAAAGATTTGGTCCCAAGATGTGCATGTGGTTTTTCTTGGCGCTCAGTATATATTCAAAGTAACTGAGCTTTTATGAAAACATAAGGCAGGTTTTGATAGAAAAGAAGAATCAGTCAACAGTCAACAGGATCGTTGTGGGTGGTGGCCTGAGGGGTTGGGACAGGGGCTACAGGGTGTGTGTGTCTCGTTTGTGCCTTTGTTTCCCTCCATGCCTCTCTGCTAGTGGGGTGCCTGTGAGTGAGTGAATAGGTGTACGCGTCTACGTCATTCTGCCCCTTTTATGAACCCAGGGCAGGGAGTCGTGGGCCTGCCTCGAGCTCTTGCTTTGCTCTTATGGGTCTGATCTCCAATGGGCTTGGGGAAGGTTTTGACCCCAAGTAGAGACCTGTCCCTCAGAGGCCCAGCGAGGGCCCTGCTTCTCCGAAGCACCTGCTGGCCAGGGCTCCACCTGACACCACATTCATGGGGTGCAGCGCAGCATCCCCCAAGCTGCTTCTGTCCCTACTGCTTCCCGGCATCCCCGATCTCTGTTCGATGCGTGATTTTTTACGATCGATCTTATATCCGGCACAATCAGATTTATGGCTCCTGCATCTTATGAAATTACACAGATGTTGCCGCTCTGCTTCTCTCCAGGACAGTAAAAGGCAATAACGTTCTTGCAGATTTCGACAGCAGGCAATTCAATAAAGGGCCATGTATATTTTATAAGTACAATAAAGACGGGGCTGTGTGCCCGCACTGCGGCCTGCCAGGGCCCAGGGCTGCGCTGGCCGCCACCCCCCTCCCCCTTCCTGTCTGCTTGTCGATCAGGTCTCTCCCACCATCACACGGGGGACCGGGGAGATTTATCTCTCTTCTGATCCATTATTTAAGTTTGGCTCCAGGGACCCTGCAATGGGGGCTGTTTAAAATTTAAAGGTGTTTGTGGAACTTAATACTTTCCTCCTCCTGATTTGCACTATAAAATTTTATCTATATTTTTGTTGCTCCATAAAATGTTTCTATCTTATCAGGATGGCTTGTCCTTTTATGGGCAAACCCATAAATACCTGATGAGGTGAGGGTTGGTGGAAGGTCTCATGGAGGAGCTGGGGGGGCAGGGGAGGCAGGAGAAGAGAGCCCTTCCCAGCTCTGCTGCTGACAGCCACCCTCTCTCCCCGAGACTCAGTTTCTCCACTGTCAGATGGGGGAACCATGGCACCCATGGCAAAGGGTTGCTGTGGGGATGCTGGGCAAGGTGCTTCCAGAAATTTGCTAGGTGCTTTGCCCAGCATGTGCAAAGGCCCAGAGGCAGAGCGTGTTAGGGGAAATCTACTGGAGCTCTGTGGAGGAAGTGGCTCCCTCCTCAGGTCAGGATGCCGCAGTGCTGGGCTGGGCTTCGAGAAAGCTCTATGTAGCTTGGCAGTCACTCACTTCTGCATCCTCATTTATAGAATGGAGATGCTGTGGTTCCCATCTTAAAAGGGTGTTGAGTGGAGTAAGTGGCTTAATATCTCCCAAAGGACCAGCTTGGACCCCGGTACGGAGGTCCTGCTTCCCAGATGTCAGGTGCGGTTGTAAGGTTGTTGTTACTACAAGGCAGAGCTGGGACCAGGGACAGACGAGTGAGGCGCCCAGGGTGTAAAATGTAAGGAGAGGCTCACTCTTGGGGGCACAAGGCCAGCAGGTGCCTGAGAATTGGCCCCTCCTTATGCGCATGTTCTGCCTGCCTCGCTAGCCTTACCCTGGTCCCGGCCAGCTCCCTGGGACTTTCTCATGTTGCCGAGGCACCCATACTCCTGGATGAAATGGGCCCCAAGGGCTCGGGCAGTGGCCAGCGCTGCACCTGCTGGAGCCTATGCCTTCAAGGAATCCAAGCATTGCCAGGACCAGAGTGAGCAGAGCCCCTCTCTTCCCAGGTCCAGCCAGGTCCAGCTTTTGTGGGCTGCACTCATGGATGCGCTCTGCGCCAGGCACTCACTGGGCACTGAGAAGAATCAAACCCAAGCTCTGCCCTCGAGGCACCCAGTCTAGCTGGGGGACACACACCTGCATAGAAATGGGTCAGGGGCTGCATTCGGGGCACAAAGTGCTCAGGGTGCTCCTACCCTGGTGGGCTGGGGAGGGGTGTCGTGAACAGCTTCATGCAGGGGGTCGCTTGAGCTGGACCAAGGAGTTTGCCAAACTCCAGCGTGCACCATGGCGCGAGCAGGAAGGGGACCTGCCTGTGGGTACCAAGGTCCCAGGCCTGTGTCTGGGTGAGGCACCTCTGTCCCTTGAGGCTCCTGGTGTCAAGGTGGAGGTGCAGGTGCTCAGCAGAGTGAAGTGTGGAGAGGCGTCAGTCAGTGGCTCCCAGGGCCTGAGCTGGCGGGGTCCTGGGGACACAGGTGGGAGGGCTGTCTGCTAAGGGGGAGGGTCTCAACACAGAGTCCCCAGCCCAGGGCTGTGCAGTGGGGCACCCCAGTTGTGGTGCTGCTGTCCCTCCCTTGGCAGGGTCCCCAGGAGTCCGGTGGAGCCACATCAGCATGCAGTGCAGTGGCTGCCGCCTGGCCTTCGTGCCAGAATGCCCGGGGTCTGATTGATGTCGGGTCTTTCTCCTCCCGAGGAAGGGAGCGGGAGCAGGGTTGGGTGGAGGCAAAGGCTGCTCAGCTCACAGAGAGCTGTGGAGCTGGTGTGGGCCTCAGACTTGTGCTGAGTGGAGGCAGGGAGGCCTGGCCTGTCATTTCTGCGCCTGAAACCGCAAGCCTGCTTTCCAAGGGGAAGAAGCCAGGTCCTAGCCAAGGACAGCTCCTGGGGAGGCAGGGGGCTAGAGGTGGGCTGTCAGCAGGCAACCTTTCAGCAGCTCACTGCATGACTAGGTCCTGAGGAGGGCCCTGGCTGCCTGCTACAGCCTCCACTGCACCTGTTGCATCCTGTCTGTGGGAATGGCCACCCCAGGAAAAGCCCAGACCTGCCACCTCACACTTACTAAGATGGCTACTATCAAAAACAAACAAACAAACAAGCAAACCAGAAGCAGAACACAACAGCTGCTGATGAGCATGTGGAGAAATTGTGGCGAAATACGCAGAATGTAGCCTTTATCGTCTTAACCATTTGCAAGTGCACAGTTTGGCAGTGTTAGGTACGTGCACAGTGCACAGGGGTCATGGTGGATAGGAATGTAAAATGGCGCAGCTGCTGTGGAAAACGGTATGGCAATTCCACACACACACACACACAACATAGAATTATCATATGATTCAGCAATTTCAATCTGGGTATAGACTCAAATGGACTGAAAACAAGAACTTAAACAAATATTTAGATATCCTTCTTCATAGCAGCACTATTCATAATAACTAAAATGTAGACTCGACCCAAGTGACCAACAGATGAATAGATAAAGAAAATATGGTATTTTTGTTGTTGTTCGGTGCTGTCAAATCAGTTTAACTTACAGCGATCCTATATACAACAGAATGAAACACTACCCAACCCTGTGCCATGCACACGACCTTTTTATGTTTGAGCCTATTGTTGCAGTCACTATGTTTCTTCTCATTCTGAGTTGTGCCACTTCCATTCCCATCATTAATGTCCACCCTACTTTGAGGAGATGACTCTTCCCCAGTCGTCTTTTGAATGCCTTCCAGCTAGGCAGGGGTGAGGGGCTCATTTTCCGGCACTATGTCTGACAGTGCTTCTCTGCTATTCATAGGGTTTTCAATGGCTGATTGTTTTAGGAGTGGGCTGCCGGGTCCTTCTCCCTAATCTGTTTTAGTCTGGATGCTCAGCTGAAACCTTTTCACCATGGGTGGCCCTGCTGGTATTTGAGTTACTGGTGACATTGCTTTCAGCATCACAGCAACATGGCAGCTCCTACAGCATGACAAGCTGACAGATGTGTGTGTGAGGGGGAAATATGGTATATATACTAGAATATTATTCATCTTCCAAAAGGAAGGAAGTTCTGACGCATGCTACAGCCTGAATATCCTTGAGGTTATTACATTAAGTTACGTAAGCCAGACACAAAAGGACAAATACTATAGGATTCCGCTTCTATGAGGGAATGAAAGAAGTCAAAGTCATGGAGAAAGTAGAGTGGGACTTGTCAGGAGAGGGGGAAGGGGGAACGAGGAGTTAGTGTTCAATGGGAACACAGTTTGCATTGCTCAAGACAAAAAGAGTTCTGGAGGAGGATGGTGGTGATAATTGTACAACAATCTGAAGGTACTTAGTGCCACTGAACTGTACAATTAAATATAGTTAAGATAGTAATTTTACGTTATGTGTATTTTACCACAACTGAAAGTAAGTTAACTAGAGAAAGTCCAGCCCTGGAGGTGCAGGAAAGCTGTGTCCTGGACACTTCCTTTGCTGAAGAGTAAATTAACGAGTTGGAAGATCAAACGGAAATTATTTTCCAGAACACAGCACAAAGAGAAAAGTAGAAGAAAGTCAGGAAAAAAAAAAAAAAAAAGCTTAAGAGATATAATACAAACATCTATCTACTAGGGTTCTAGAAATCATAAAAGTGACTGGCCTCCTCTTAAGAGATATACATTGCTTACAAAAAATGAAAATCAGGGATGTAGCTCAGTAGTAGAGAGGTTGCCTAATGTGTAAGAAGCCCTGGATTTAGTCTCCAGCACTGGGGGGTGGGGTGGGGAGGAAGTAATGAGAATCAAATAGACATCAGACTTCTCTTCAGCTACACTGGATGCAAGAAAAAAAAAAAATGAAATGTCTTTAATGTCCTGTTGGAAATAACTTTGAACCTAGGCTTTTTATAACATTATTCAAATTTCAGGGTGACACGAAGGCGTATCAGACATCCACAGAAGTATAAAGTATGCCACTCACAGGCTGGCTAATAAAAGATGAATTCCAGGGAGGAGAAAAATGAAGTCAAAAGGAAGCAGTGATCTGTATAAAGCCATGGTGAGGCAACAAAATGATAACACACATTGGTAATTTTTAACAGCTAGTGACAGTTTTATTTAGAAACTACTTAATAAGTTGAAATGATAATTCACACCTGAAAGTGTCTGCCTATGTGTGAATGTGTATGTAAAGAGGAATCCAAAAAATGTCAAATTTCTTGGAGAAACTGTGCCAAAATACGCAGAATGTAGTCTTTATCGTCTTAACCATTTGCAAGTGCACAGTTCAGCAGTGTTAAGTACATGCACAGTGCACAGGGGTCATGGTGGATAGGAATGGAAAATTGCACAGCTGCTGTGGAAAACAGTATGGCAATTCCACACACACACAACATGGAATTTTTAAAGGTCAATCACAGAAATTCAGGCTAACTTTTTTAAAAAATGAAACCTATATTTAACAATAGGTATAAAAAGATCTAAAGGAAAGAAAACTCCTTAAGGTTAAGCATTAAAAGAACAGGTATAGAATGTACAACTTCCAAACTCTTAGAGGGAAAAGGAGAAAAAATTGTTTTGATCAATAAGCAGAAGGAAAAAAAAAGTACGTGCGTATGTGTTTGAGGAATAATGAGGGAGGCACATTTATGAGTTATCTTTTGTTGAGTCACAAGCTACCCCCAAATTTAGTGGTTTAAAACAACATGCCTTGTGGACTTTATGCTAAGTGAAATAAGCCCAGTCACCAAAAGACAACTACTGTGCGCATCCACTTATATGAGGGACCAAGAAAGTGGGTACAGCGCTGCGCTGCAGTCTCTGAGGTCCCGAGTTCGATTCCCAGCACCACAAAAATGGGAGAAGGGCCTGGCAATCCACTCCCAAGGCAATCCCGAAGCACTCAGCCATTGAAAACCCTATGAGGGTCGCTATGAGTCGGATACCGACTCGAGGGCACCTAACAACAACAACAAGAAAGGTCAAATTCACAGAGACAAAAAGTACAATGGCTGTTTCCAGGGCCTGGGGTAGGGGACATGCAGAGTTGTTTAATGGGGACAGAACTTCAGTTGAGCAAGATGCAAATGCTCTGGAGATGCGTTGCATAACAATGTGAATACACATAAACCAATGAACCGGAGCCAGGTGCTGCGGCGCACGCCTGTCATCCCAGTGACTTGGGAGGCAGAGGCAGGAGGATCGCAAGTTTGAGACTAGAGGCAATCTGCGGAATTTAGCGAGGTGCTGTGTCAAAAAGTAAAAAAACTGGGCTGAGGGTGCAGCTCAGTGGTCCAGCACTTGCAAAGCATGCAAGCGTGAGGCCCTGGGTTCAACCCCCAGTACCACAAAAAATAAGTAAATAAATAAGTAAAAGTAGCAAAAAAAACAACAACAACCAAACAATAACAAAACAACAACAACAAAGAACCCCCAAAACAAAACAAAAAACAAAACAAAACAAAACAAAAAAACCCTTACTGAACATTTTAAAAATTCCAAACCTCAATCAATTTGCCTCCTGATTCTGCAGGCTAGCGGTTTGGGCTGGGTTTGGTGGGGCGGTTCTGCTGATCTGGGTTGGCTCCTTCATATGTCTGCGGTGTACTGCTTCCTTGGCTGGGGGCTGGGTGGCCTGAGATGGCTCAGCTGAGACAGCATGTCCCCGCCCATGTAGCCACCAGCAGGCCAGCGGGGATTGTCCTCATGGCCATGGCAGGAGTCCCAGCAGAGAGGGCCAGGCTCCAGGCCTGCACGCTACCACTCCACTCTGTTCCATTGGTCACAGCTGGTCAAGATGCCAGCCCAGATCCAAGGGGTGGGAGAATAGGCTCCGCCTCTTCATGGGAAGAGCTGCATTGCCACTTGCAAAGGATTTCTGCAGTCTTATTACTGCTTTCCATTCACTGTGCCAGGTTGGATGGCAAAAACATGCACAAATTATTTATCTCCCCATTTTCTAGGTGGGGAACCAGATGTCCAGAGAGTTTCTGTGATATACTCAAGGTCTTTTGGGAGAAGGACCCAGCAACCCACTCCAAAAAATCAATCCACCATTGAAAACCTTATGAACAGCAGAGAAGCACTGACAACAGTGTTTCACCCATTGTATGTAGGGTTGCTATGGGTTGGATACAGACTCTATGACACCTAACAACAACAACTCAAAGTCCCTTAGCCAGTGAGGAAGGGGCCAAGGACATGGAATTGGAACAGGGTCTATCTGATCCCAAAGCTCTATCCTCAACCGTAGGGGAAGGCCAGGTGTGGAGAATGGTCCCTCCCTTTTGTGGCTGATTATGTGTCCCCAGATGCCCTCCTGGCCCCCTCATGGAGTGGGACACAACATTTCAAGGGGACCTTGACACTGTCAAGGCAGTTGCATTTCGTCATGGCCACTTAATTTCCAAATTGAACCTAGGAAAATGCCAACATTGCCTCCAATGAAGTAGAGGACAAGGATCTTTGGATGCCTACAGAGAATGGGTGAGTCTTGATAGGCACAGGGCAGCGTACATGGAGAGGGAGACAGAAAGGCCAGGAGAGATGGAGACAGATGGACAGAGAAGTAGGAGGGAAGCCAACACCGAGAAGGATAGTGACTGAGACAGAGTAAAATGAATGTCCCATATATTGGGGGTGTCCAAAACTGTATGGACATTTTGAGAGATGATATCTATGCATTACTTTTCAAAGTTGAACTTTGAATTACAGTTGGCATGTGTAGAATGACATTCACTCAAAAGATAGCCTCTATGAGTGCTCATGCCAAAGAGCATACAATGCAGTTCTTGAAAGAGCAAAATGGAAAGCTTTCACTCCAAGATGTGTATACATCTTGGGCACCCTCGGAATATTTTCTAGGATAAACTTACAAACATACATGTTGTTGTTGTTGTTAGGTGCTGTGGGGTCGGGTCTGACTCAAGCGGCCCTCATAGGGTTTTCAGTGGCTGATTGTTTCAGGATTGCTTCGAGAGGGGATTGCCACATCCTTCTCCCACATACATGCAGACAGACAGGTAGACATATATATGTACATCCATACGCATCTGCATATGTACACAATCAGGAACCAGGCAACGATGATTCAGTGCACAACGGATGGCATATACAGCGAGGCACCTGTGAGATGACACTGCCTAGTGATGCCTAGGGGCCTCAGTGTGGGTAGGTCCACTGTAGGTGGCACAGGACAAAATCGCCTCTGAGGCATTTCCCAGCCTCCCATTGGCAAGCCACACACCACTGTGGGGACACTTGCATGGATGGAGGTGGAGGGAAAGAGAAATGGAGAAAGACAGGCATTTCGGCAGAGGCAGGGAGGAAGGGAGAGAAGGCGGAGGAGGCGGAGGAGAGGATAAAATCATCCTTCGCTGACGCGAAGCAGGGTGGCCTGAAACACAGAGGCAGTGGTAGAGCGATGGGAGGTGACCTAAAGGTCCAGAGCCCGCAAAAGAGAAAGCCAGACACACCGTGATGTGGGGAGGGGGCCAATAGAAAGACAGAAACAGGTGGGAACAGAAAGTGACAAAGAAGGAGGGAGAGGGGAGCGAGGGACGGACACAGGAGCAGAGGACAAGGGAGGCGGCAGGAGGAAGGCGAGGAGGCAGAGACAGGGCGGTGGGGGTGGCTGGCTCTGCCGTCTGCTGTCTGACACTCGGGGTGCCGCCCAGAAGCCCCAGGAACCCCGCACCCACCAGCCATCAAACAGGAGAGGGAAGGATTTGGGTGCCAGCATTGCTCATTCAGAACAGAACCATTAATGTATTCTAAAAAGCTTTTTAGCTGTGGCCTGCTCTGCATGTTATTAATTTCTTTATTACAGATCTTGTTATTTTCAGAGGTCCCCGGGGACCCATTAACAACGGGTTTTTATGGGAAAGAAGTCGGTTAAAGTGGTGGGAATAACTGCTCCTCAGCCCTGAGTCAGTAATCGGAGTTGCGCGGAGGATAATGGAGGCCGTTTTAATTTCCAAAATAGCAACAGTTCAGACATTTAATTGCAGTTTTATGCCCTGTTTTTCATGCTGCCGAGTATAAAATATGTGACCAGTAATATATAACAGCTAACCACTGAGCCACAGACCCGCCCGGCCTCCGCACCTCTCCTGGCGAGGCGAGCACGGAGGCAGGAAGGGGGGCCAAGAAAGGCAAACCGAGGGGAAGAGGAAGCCGGGGATGCGAGAGGCACTGGGTGTGCTCCCCTGAGCTCAGACCCCATGTGCAATCGGTCACGCCTGCCTCGCCCTCTCCTGCACATGCTCCCCAACTCTTTCCTCCTCTCTCTCGTGCACATTTAAAAAATTTCCTTTTCTTCTCCTGATGCCTCAGCATCCCCACCCACAGGCTGTGTGCGCCCTCCTAGGGGGCCGGGCGCACCCGTGTGGTAAGATGAGCTTCTGTCACCAGTTCCCCTTCCTGCCCTCCCCTGGCTGTGACTGGGTGACAATCAGATGTAATGAAAATCCCTCAGGGCTTTTTTGGGCAGGGGGCACTCAACTTGACCTCCAATAAAACCATGTATCCACAGGTCCTTGGTGCTGCCCCCTGCGCGTGCCCCCCTTTCCACCTGCAGTGGCTTTTCTCTCCAGGACCTGAGGGAACAATAAACCTTGCTTGGCTGGGTCTCTCTTGTCCCTTGTTCCGGTCACACCTTAAGGAACAGAAAGGAATCTCCTAGTATGGGAACAGACACTGTTCAGGAAGTCTATTTTGAATGGACACAGAGCCCACCACGGGACAGTACAGGTGCCAAGGTAGCCTCATTGATGAGCATGTTGCGAGTGATGATAGGGTGTGGAAGGCACCGTTAGGCTCTGGGTCTTTTTGGATCTCTTCTTCCTCGGGGCACCAGGTCCCAACTGTTGAAACCCTTCTGATCTGCCAGCTCCCTTAGAGCTGATACCGTCCGTTTGAAGCCTACTGGAGAAAATCTGTTGAGTAGGTGGCAAGGATTTCCATTTTCCCATTGGTTCCCGCCATGTTGGCACCCACAAATGGAGCATGGGCAGCTTCCAAGCACAGAGCTGCTTCTTTCTCTTGCAAGCAGGTACTTTGCATTAGTACCAAGCTATTCTCCCAGGATCTCGAGTTCACTTGGTATCTGCTGAGGGCTACAAACCAACCCTCCTCTGAGAACTGGCCCTTGATTCCCAGGGGTGGGCACCTGCGCATGTTTGCCATGTGGCTTGTGCATCTTGGGCATAGCTGATTGGACCAGATGCAGAACAGACCCAAAGGGAGCCAATCAGATTCTCTCTCTCTCTCTCTCTCTGCCATTTGGAGTTTTGACAAAGCTAATTAGCCTCAATCACCTTTGAAATACTTTCAAATTTATGAGCTTTACCGCCATTCTATACCTCTCTGCAATGTTCTGTTGTTAACTCAATTAAGCTGTGAACTACTTCTCTCTCCCGAATCCCCTTCCAGGTGGACTTGACTGAGAGAGGAATTTGGAGGTGGGAGGTAGAAGTGCAGGAGATGCCATTATTCCTTCATGACCTTTGTGGTCGTGGATGGTTATGTGTGGTCACGATACTGAGGTGTGAAGCGGGTCACAGTCTGTCTCCTTCTCTGCTCCACACCAGCCCATCTTCCTTGTCACCAGCAGCAGCCCAGGCCCACCATGAGTGCTTACAATGGACTCACAGAGGAGGTAGATACCAAGAGGCAGCAGCATCCCACGGACCTCTCTAAATGGCCCCCATTGCATCCCCACTTCAGTGGCTCTAAGTACTTGGCTTCTTAGATTCCACCTGAGCCAATGCAGCAGGATTACCTAGCGATTTTGCCTCTGACCCTCCAATGCCCTTTCTGGACCTTCTCTTCCCTAGATACATCCACATTGTGCCAGGCCTAATCCCTATAATAAATCCATTTCCTATAACATTCACAGTGGCTTTGATTCCATGAATGGTACAGTTATTGGTACTAGTGATACATTCAAGTGGAAGAAAATATTAAGGCACGCCCTCCAGTTTCAGTAGATTAATAGCCACTAATTATGCTGTTTTCAGGAGTGGAGACACTAGCAATCCTTGGCATGTGCTGGCGAAGAACTACTTAAATGATTAGCCTTTAGACCCTGTAGTCAAGGCCTATGGAAAGCAAGACTTAGGTTGACCAAGTAGCTACTGTCTTAGAACATTTCAGTAGAAATAAAAAGTATAAGGATTTATAGGTTAGTTGGTTGCTTCTCAGTGCACTGGAAAGTTTGAAGAAGATGATGATGAGTGCAAGGTTTTAAATTGTCTGATCAAGAAATGGGGAAGGAACAAGAAAGTCTTTATGAGTTCCCTGAAAAAAATCTTTATTTCTTGGAACTTTAGGTTGAGAGTTCTGAAAACCAAATCCAAAAGCTAATCCTGTAAGTAGGGGCTAGAATTTAGCTCAGTTGGTAGAGCACTGTGCTGCAGTCTCTGAGGTCCTGAGTTCAATTCCTAGTACCGCAAAAATGGGAGAAGGACCTGGCAATCCACTCCCAAGGCAATCCCGAAACAATCTGCCATTGAAAACCCTATGAGGGTCGCTATGAGTCGGACACGACTTGATGGTACCTAACAACAACAACACTGTAAGTGGCTAAGTTACAATGCCAATTAAAATGACAACCTTGGAGGGTCTCATGTTAAAGTTAGAGGGCATTGATTAAGAAAGAATGGGGCCCCAAAACTTGGGATAGGGACACCTGGGCAGACTCTGATGAACATTAGAAACTTGAGCCTCCACTTCTGCCCATTCTTTTGCCTGTAGAAACATCTCTTCCTCTCATTCTGAGTGATTTCTTGCCCCTTGCCTGGAGAGTATCTAATAGCCTCTGATGAGGTGATATTGTTGCAAGGAAATCACAATTTTCCTCAAGACCCACCGCCAACACCTCTCGTGGTTTCTAGATTTATAACAAAACTGAAAACTTGGCAAGCTTCAGGGAATCAGGCACAAAATGTGGCTCATGAAGAGGAATTGTGCATACACATAGTAATAACAATAAAGCAAGATGTCTCCAACTGATACCAACATGGGAATGGACTCTAAGGGTCTCAAGTCATGGTGAAAGGAAAATAATGTTGGATCTAGCTGTGTTTGTTGATATGAACGTATAAGAAATAAAGAAAGAAAGGAAGGAAGGAAGGAAGGAAGGAAGGAAGGAAGAGAAAAAGAAAAGAGAGAGAGGATGGAAGAAAAGAAGGAAAGAAAGACGGAAGGAAGGAAGGAAGGAAAGGAGGAATTAATAGGTAGATTATATAGGTAGATAGATGATACATGACGTTTCCAGATTTATTGAAGCAGTTTGGGTGGCTGTCTCCTTCAATATTCGATATGACCTATACTGAATGAGGTTGCATTTTTATAATTGAGTAATTATAATTCCTTAATATACAATAGAAGGAGGTGTCCAAGAGTTTGGGGAAATCACAATGCTGGAATGGGCTGATTATTAAAACCTATTCACCCACTTTCTTGTTCTGTCCCCCAGAAAGGCCCGAAGGATATGCTCCCCAATGCTTTAGGAAATACATTCATGATCCAGATACGGTGGTACTCACGTATAGTCCTGGCTGCTCAGGAAGCTGAGGCAAGGGGATCCCTTGAACCCAGAAACTTGAGGCCAGACCTCATCTCAAACAACAAAAATAAATAAAAATTTGTATGGGGAGTCCTAGTAACTGAAGCGCTTCACACTGCCTATTCTCTTCAGGAGAGGAATTGCAGTGGGAAAGGATGTCATAAAACGGAGCTCCCTGAATTTAATGGGGACAATGGGATCCTGAGGTAGCTGAGACCAGTGGTGGGACTTAGCCTACAGAAACAAGGTGGGCCTGAAGGATGCTTTAGCGTTGGCTAGTTGATTGTGGTGTTGTTAGGACTGAAAGTTTATCTATCTATCCATCCATCCATCCATCCATCCATCCATCATCTATCAATCATCTATCCACCTATTTAATCTACCTATTAACTCCTCCTTCCCTTCCTTCCTTCCTTCCTTTCATCCTCTCTTTTCCTTTCCTTTCTTTTCTTTTCCTATCCTTTCGTTTTCTTTCTTTCTTTCCTTCCTTCTTTCTTTCTTTCTTTCTTTCTTTCTTTCTTTCTTTCTTCCCCCCTCCCTCCCTCTCTTTCTTTCTTTCTTTCTTTCTTTCTTTCTTTCTTTCTTTCCTTTCTTTCTTTCTTCTTCCCTCCCTCCCTCCCTCTTTCTTTCTTTCTTTCTTTCTGTCTTTCTGTCTGTCTGTCTGTCTTTCTTCCTTCCTTTCTCTCTCTCTCTCTCTCTCTCTTTTTCTTTCTTTCTTTCTTTCTTTCTTTCTTTCTTTCTTTCTTTCTTTCTTTCTTTCTTTCTTCTTTCTTTCCAATGCTGGAGGATTGAGCCCAGGACCTTTCACATGCTAGGCAAGTGCTTTACCACTGAGCCATATCCTCTGCCCCTTTTTTACTTTTTATTTTAAGACAAGGTGTCATCAAGTTGCACAGGCTGCCTCTGTCTTCAAACCTGTGATCTTCCTGCCTTAGCTTCCCAAGTCGCTAGAATTATAGATGTACACCATGACTCTTGGTATCTTTCTTGATTTATACAAGAAAAAAACTCTAGGTCTGGTGAACTGAAGTGTCGCCTGCACCAACACAATAGAGATCTGCATTCTCCAAACCAGTTCTTACTGGGGCCAATTCATAGATCAGGCTTTTTGGATGATGGAAGCCTCTTGAAGGAATGCTAGAGCGCCAAAAAGGTATTCTGCAGCTCTTATAATGTGCTGTAACTCCTCTCTCTCACCTTTCCTAAAGGGACCTGTGGCCATTTGACAGGGTGACTGTGCACTAGGGAAGGGAAATAACTAAACTTTGTGAGATTGTGTGTGCTGCTTGTTGTTGTTGTTGTTAGGTGCTGTCAAGTGGAGTCCAACTCATAGCAACTGTAGATACTTATTCATGGTGTTTTCAATGGCAGATTGTTTTGCGATTGCTTTGGGAGTGGGCTGCTGGGTCCTTCTCCCATTTTATGTGGTGCTGGAGATCGAACCCAGGGCCTCAGAGAGTGCAGAGCAGCACTCCACCAATTGAGCTAAGCCCTATGTCACTATGACCCACCAATTAGAGAAGGGACTATGGCAAGTGGGTAATTAGAGGGTTTTGGCATGTGTTAGTCTCACTGTGGGCGCAGTAGGCCTCCAAAGGATTCTGAGGTTATCCACATCATCCTATGACATCACTCCTTCATCAAGTGCAAGTGCCCCCCTCCTTTCAGTCTTCTCCTATGAATTCATGAGGTGGTTTCTGGTGGCCAGTTAACTTACAATGAAACCATTTGGACTACAAAATCAACAGTTCTTCAGAACGTGCTGGAATCAGCTGTCGGTGGACCACTGTAGTACTTTAGGGATGGCTCTGAATAGCAGTGGGCAAGGGAGATCCTCCCAGTGGGCAGCTGAGCAGTGTACCTTATTGTTCATTTTTCCTAGAAAGAGAGAGGGCAAGAGGTATAGACATCCCAGAGAATTATTGATTAATAACAATTCATTGTAGGAAGTAGCTAATGGTTTGGATGGATGATCGACTTGGAAAGTATGAGATTGGAAGAGTGGTGACAAAAAGATCTCAGCAAAGATATGTGAATAAACCTCTCCAAATCGGCTGCAGGGTGAAGATATTTGTGTGCTGTGTAAATGCGCATCAAAGAGCAACTATAGCAGAGAAGGATCTTAATACTCAAGTGGAAAAGATGATCCATTCTCTGGATCCTAATCAACCTCTTTCCCCAATGATTCCTGTCCTTCCTCAGTAGGATCATGAACTGAATGACCCAGGAAGCAATAAGGAAGGTTATACATGGCCTCAGTAACCTGGACTTCCAGTCACCAAAACTGTTGTGGCAGTAGTCACTGCTGAGTATCCAACCTGCCAACAGCAGAGACTAACTCCAAGCCCCCTTGTGGCATCATTCTTCAGGGAGCAGCCAGCTATGTGTTGAAGGATGGCTGCAGTGGATGACTTCCAACATGGAAGGGGCAGCACTTTCTTCTTTCTGGAATGCATAGTCCCTTGGATGTGGCATTGCATTCCCTGTTTATAATGCTTCACTCAAAACTGCCATTCACAGCCTTATCCATGGCTATGGTATTCCACACAGTGTTGCTTCCGACCAGAGGACTCATTTTACAGCAAATGAAGTGCGGAAAAGTCTCATGGTTCATGGCATTCACTGGTGTCTGGATCAGTGACCTGGCAAAATGATCAAATGGTCTTTTGAAGACTCAGTGGGGGCACCAGAGGTGTGGCAACACCTTGCACAGCTAAGGCACAGCCTTCTTGGATGTACTATATGTGCTCAATCATTGTGATCAATGTGTATCACCATTTATTCCATAGGTAGGATTCAAGGTTCTAGAATAAAAGAGTGGAAATGGGAATGGCTCTTCTCACTACTACCCCAGTGGTCCACTAACAAAGTATTTACTTCATGTCTTTGACAGTTTGACTATGCTGGTTTAGAGGTCTTGGATCCAAAGGGTAGAATGCTCCCACTAGTGGGGATGCCTGTAGTTCCATTAAACCAGAAGCTGAGCCTGCCCTGTTACCACATTGAGCTCCTCCTGCCAATGAACCAACAGCCAGTGAAGGAATTATCATATCGGTTGGATCTGTTGATCCTGCAATCAATCAGGAATCTGGATTTCTACTGTGGAGAAAGGGAGGAGAAGATATGGAACACAGGAAGTGCTTTGTTGATACCTCTGGGAACTCTCATGTTCTGAAATTAAGGTTAATGAGAACTACAACATCCAAAAACAGATTCCACGGTTTGGATATGGTTGAACTGTGTTCCCCAAGGGTCCACTGTGATTGAAGTCTTGGTCACTTGTTGTTGTTGTTGTTAGGTGCCATCGAGTCATGTCCAACTCATAGCAATCCTTATAGGGTTTTCATTGGCTGATTGTTTCAGGATTGCCTTGGGAGTGGATTGCCATGTCCTTCTCCCATTTTTGCGGTGCTGAGAATTGAACCAGGGACCTCAGAAATTGCAGAGCAGTGCTCTATCAACTGAGCTAAATTTAAACAAAACCTGACAGAATTGGTCACTAGGGTGGTAGTATTAGAAGGTGGCACCTTTAAGAGGTGGGGCCTAGTGGAAAGTCCTTAGGTTATGGGGTATGTGTACTCTGCGTGTTCTCTCCATTTCTCTCTCTCTCTATCTCTCCCTCTCTCTCCACCTCTCTCTCTTTCTATCCCTCTCTCTCTCCACCTCTCTCTCTCCCTCTCTCTCTTTCTCTCCCTCTCTCTCCATCCCTCTCTCTCTCCACTTCTCTCTTTCTCTCCCTCTCTCTCCACCTCTCTCTCTCCATTCCTCTGTCTCTCTTCCTCTCTCTTTTCTCTCTCTCTCTCTCTCTCTCTCTCTCCTCTCTCTCTCTCTCTCTCTCTCCTCTCTCTCTCTCTCTCTCTCTCTCTCTCCTCTCTCAGATTTCCTATTTGGTGATGTAAGTTCACACACACACACACACACACACACACACACACGCACACATTCTGCCATCAGGCATTGCAGCTGAGAGAGAGAATCCTTACCAGAACCAAGCTGATGCCAGCATCATGCCTTTGAACCTCCAAAACCGTGAGCTAAATAAACCTCTTCTTTGTAAACAGCCTGTGTGAGGTATTTCATTGTAGTGATGAAATGCTGACTAATATAACAGGCAAGACTGCTAATGGTACTGACAGACCCTTCAGAAAGGAAGGCTTGGTTCATCCTACCAGGAAGGAACTGCAACCAACTGAGTGCTAGCTGAGGCAAAGGGAAAATGACTTAGAGAGTGGAGGGACAAAGTTATAAATGCTGAGGACAACCAAGTTACCCATGGCAGAAATGAGAGCTGCAGTAATGTTGAATATTTCTTCCATAGCTTGATGTTAATATATGAATATACATACATATGATCAATTCTTCACAAGAATTGCACTCTGAAGAAGTTTTGGAAATTAATTATGCTTATATTTTCCTTTTATATGTTCACAAAGTCATATATGGTAAACATTTATCTCAAAATAAGTCCTTTGATAGGTGTTTTTAAAAGCTTTGAATAAGGAAGACAAAAGCTGAATTTGTCACAGACTTTTGTGGCATACACTCATTGATTGATCATCTGTGGCTTTGGTCTTTTACTCTATTAACATAGTATATTACATTGATTGATTTTCATATGTTGAACCGATCTTGCATTCCTGTGATAAATTCCATTTGCTTATGGTGTAATATCCTTTTCAAATGTTTATGGATTTGGTTTGGTGGTATTTTCTTAAGGATTTTTATGTGTACATTCATAAAAGGATATTATACTCATAAAGGATATTATGGCCATAGTTTTCTTTCTGTGTGATGTCTGTGTGATCTTGGTATCAGGATAACACTGACTTCATAGAATGCATGGGAAGTGTTTCCTGTCCTGTTGCTTTTTTTTTTTTTTTTAAAGAGTTTGCAAAGGATTTGTGTGAATTCTTCTTTAAACATTTAGTAGAATTCAGCAGTAAAGCCGTCTGGTCCTAGACTTTTCTTTGCAGAAAGTTTATTTATTTTTATTTTTTAATTTTTTTTCTAATTTGATCTCTTTAGTAGGGGGCTGGGATTTAGCTCAGTTGGTAGAGCACTGCGCTGCAGTCTCTGAGGTCCCGAGTTCAATTCCCAGCACTGCAAAAATGGGAGAAGGACCTGGCAATCCACTTCCAAGGCAATCCCAAAACAGTCAGCCATTGAAAACCCTATAAGGGTCGCTATGAGTCGGCACCCAACAACAACAACAAGTTTTTGTAGGTCTATTCAGATATTCAGTTTTTAAGTCAGTTTCAGTACTTTGTGTATTCCTAAGAATGTATCCATTTCATATGTTGTTGTTAGGTGCCGTCGAGTTGAGTCCGACTCATAGCGACCCTATGTACAGCAGATGGAAACACACTTCCCGAATCTGTGCCAGGCAAACGATCTTATTTATGTTTAAGCCCATTGTTGCAGACACTGTGTCAATCAATCTGGTGGAGGGGTTTCCTCTTTTGCATTGACCTGCCACTCTCCCAAACATGATGTCCTTCTCCAGGGATTGATCTCTCCTGACTACATGTCTGAAATATGTAAGACGCAGTCTGGCCATTCTTGCTTTCAAGGAGAACTCTGGTTGCACTTCTAGGACAGATTTGTTGGTTCTTTTGGCAGTCCATGATATAGTCAATATTTGTCTCCAGCACCACAATTCAAAAGCATCAATTCTTTTTCTGTCTCTCTTGTTCAATGTCCAGCTTTCACAACCATATGATGCCACTGAAGAGACCATGGCATGAGTCAGACGCACCTTCATCTTCAATGTGACATCTTTGCTTTTCAATACTCTAAAGAGATCTTTTGCCACAGCTTTTCCTAGAGCAATGCGTCTTTTGATTTCTTGAATGCTGCTTCCACAAGTGTTGATTATAGAGCCAAGCAAAGCAAAATCTTGGACAACCTCAATCTTTTCTCCATTTATTGTGAAGTTGAGTGCTGACCCTGTCATAAGGATTTTTGTTTTGTTGATGTTTAGTCCTAACCCATATTGAAGGCTATGATCTTTGATCTTCATCAGTAAATGTTTTAAATCCTCTTCACTTTCAGCAAGCAGAGTTGTGTCATCTGCATAACGCAGGTTGTTAATGAGTCTTCCTCCAATCTTGATGCTGCGTTCTTCCTCATAAAGTCCAGCTTCTCGTATTATTTGCTCAGCGTATAAATTGAAGAGATAGGGTGAAAGTATACAGCCCTGACGCACACCTTTCTCAACTTTAAACCATTCAGTGTTTCCTTGTTCTATTCGAACAACTGCCTCCTGGTTCATGTACAGATTTCTCATGAGCACAATTAGGTGTTCTGGTATTCCCACTTTCCGAAGTGTTATCCATAATTTGTTATGACCCACACAATTAAATGCTTTTGCATAGTCAATAAAACATAGACAGACATCTTTTTGATATTCTCTGCTTTCAGCTAATATCCACCTGACATCAGCAATGATGTCCCTGGTTCCCTGCCCTCTTCTGAATCCCGCTTGATTTTCTGGTAATTCCCTGTCTAGATACTGCTGCAGTCGCTTCTGAATGATCTTTAGTAGAATTTTGCTGGTGTGTGATATTAATGATATTGTCCGATAGTTTGCACATTCAGTTGGATCCCCTTTTTTGGGAATAGGCACAAATATGGGTCTCTTCCAGTCAGTTGGCCAAGTAACTGTTTTCCAAATCTGTTGGCATAAACATGTTAACACCTCCAGTGCTACATCTGTTTGTTGAAACATCTCTATTGGTATCCCATCAATTCCTGGAGCCTTGTGTTTCACCAGTTCTTTCAAGGCAGCTTCCACTTCGTCCTTCAACACCATTGGTTTCTCTTCATATGCAACCTCTTGGAATTGTTGGTCATCTATCAATTCTTTCTTGTATAATGACTCTGTGTATTCTTCCCATCTTCTTTTGATGTTTCCTCCATCATTTAATATTTTCCCTGTAGAATCTTTCACTACTGCCACTTGAGGCTTGATTTTTTTCTTCGCTTCCTTAAGCTTGAGAAACACAGAGTGTGCTCTTCCCTTTTGATTTTCTGCCTCCAGCTCCTTGCACATGTCATTATAATATTTGTTTTTGTCTTCTCGAGCTGCCTTCTGAAATCTTCTGTTGCGTTCCTTAACTTCATCATGTCTTCCTTTTGCTTTAGCTGCTCGACATTCAAGGGCAAGGTCCAGTGTCTCCTTTGACATGTAATTTGGTCTTTTCTTTTTTTCTTGTCTTTTTAAGACTTTTTGCTTCCTTCTTGAATGATATATTTTATGTCATGCCACAACTCTTCTGGTCTCCTATCATTTGTGCCTAATGCATTAAACCTATTTTTGAGGTGGTCTCTGAACTCAGGTGGGATATACTCAAGGTCATACCGTGGCTCTCGTATACTTATTCTAATTTTCTTCAGCTTCAGTTTGAACTTGCATATGAGAAGTTGATGGTCTGATCCACAGTCAGCACCTGGTCTTGTTTTGACATTTTGTGCAGAGCTTTTCCATCGTCTCTTTCCACATACGTAGTCAATTTGATTCTTGTAGGTTCCATCTGGTGAAGTCCATGTGTACAGTCTCCGTTTATGATGTTGAAAAAATGTATTTGCAATGACAAAATTCTATCATGCGATCTCCAGCTTCATTTCTGTCACCAAGACCATATTTTCCAACTACTGAGCCTTCTTGTTTGTTTCCAACCTTTGCATTCCAGTCACCAGTGATTATCAGTATGTCTTGATTGCATGTTTGATCTATTTCAGATTGCAGAAGCTGATAGAAGTCTTCCCTTTCTTCATTTGTGGCCTTAG